>JAAGAY010145096.1:0-28904 GCA_011801015.1 Ardeotis arabs
TGGGGCTGCGTCCGTGGGGCGTGAAGGGCCTGGTCGCCTTTGGGTGGGTATGGCGGCAAAAAGGCGTTTATAGAAACGGTTAAAAAACGATGAAAGCGGCAGAAGGGGAGGAACCTGTTGCAAAACAGCCCCGAAACCTTCCCCTCCCACCGGCCCGTGCCAGGGTTGGCGTGCAGGCCGCAGGACACGCTGCCAGCGTCGCAGGGGCACCCGCAACAAGCCCCTATTCAGCGTCCCCAGCCCCGTTGTGTAACACAGACAGATCCTCTTTGTCTCCCCTTTTTTTTTTTTCCTTTCTCCCTTTTGAGCCCATTTTTGATTCTGGCCTAAATCTCCGCCTGGCTTTTCCCGCTGCGCCAGCCGCCCTTTTTCACCCCTTCCCGCAGCCTCCCATTGCTCCGGGGGCAACCAACTGGGCCAGAGGACGTCCCAGTGGCACCTTTACGCCCAGCTGTGCCAATGCCACCCCCCTTCCCAGTCCTGGGGATGCTGGCAGGGGCCACAGCGATGGCACCTGCCCCGGCTGACGTCACCCTGCGGCGGATTAACCCCCCCAGGAGGCTCAGGGGATAAGCTGGGTGCTGAGCTACCCGGCACTAAATAGGGTGCACGGCCCCAGGTCAATCCGTCCCCTCCCAAGAGTCACTTTTTCGGGTGGGGACAGAGCCGGCAGTGGTTCCCGAGGGATTTAGGAGGATGCTGAGGGGCGGGGGAGTGGGGCTTACACCCACCTTGCTGCACCCCTGGTGCTGAGGTGGAGGTGATGATGCCCAGTGCTGCGGGGGTTTTTGGGTGGGCGTGGGAAGAGCGAGGCAGGGATAAGCAGCGAGCGGCTGGGAGCTGGTGCCTCAGTTTCCCCACACCAGCAGCAGGGAAGCCTCAGCTCTCAGCTCTCATTTTGGGGGTCACCGGAGCATTGCTGTGCTGGGGAGATGGGGCAGGAGGAGCTTACCAGCCACTGGAGTTTGGCAGTTCTTGCTGGGAAAAGGCAGGAAAAATCCCTGCCCTTTCCTCAAAGGCTTGAGAGGGCTGAAGCGACATGTTCAGGCGCGCAAGGACAGGCCAGCGCCGGGGCAGCTGCCCCAACGTGGGAGATCCCAGCTGGTGTCTTCTCCACTAGGCCGACTTTTTTATTTAAATACCTTCCCTGTCCCGGCTGTCCTCACAGCCCGCTTTCCTGGTGCACAGCTCCGGTGCTGCCGAAAGCCGACACTACACCGAGTCAGCAGCATGCTGTTCCCCGTATCGTCGTTGACCAAAGAGCGCCAAAACACCCCAACCCAGCCTGGTACCCAGCCCCTCCCTCACACCCGAGACCCCACATCATCCACCAGCACCCGGTCTGGATGGGCTGCCCTGGCCAGGCAGCGTCCCACCACCGCCAGCACCTTCCCCAGGCGCCGGTCCAGCGCCCGCAGGTGGGGCTCGGCCAGGACGGGGGCTAGGGGGTCGGTGGCCAAGGCTTCCCGCAGCAGGTCACTCAGGCGGTAGGGCTGGGTGGCCAGCAGCTGCAGCCGCAGGTAGGTTGACTTCTTGATGCTGCCGAAGATGAGGAGGGAGAGGTTTCAACTTGGGAAGCCTCACCCCGACAGCAGCTCCGGGGCGGGGGGTGGGAGCCCTTTACCTGCAGCACTGCTGGAGGGGGGCCAGGATGGATGGTTCGTCGCGTGAGTGCGTGCCGAAGCTGGAGGGGGAGAAGCCCGCCAGCGGGTGTCAGGGCAGCATCGCCCCGCAGTTCGGAGCCCGACGTGGGGCACATTTTGGCAAGACCCGTGGTCCACTCCCACCCCTTTGCCAGGATTGCTTCTGCCCCATCCCACTTTACCCACGGCCATTGTCCAGATGGAGCAGGAAAGTGTCGTTCCCAAATTTCTCGAAGGTCTCGTAGTGGTGCCGGTCCATGTTGCCTGCGGTGGGGCAACAAATTTGCTATTGGGTAGTGGGCTGGGAGCGGGGAGCTTTCCTGCTGCGAAACCGAAATCCAGGGGCTGGGAAAAAGGGCTGGGGGCACCTCTAAGGTGGCCATGGCCATGGGGGGGAACCTGAGGAGAGCCCCTGGGGCCTCTAGGCCCCTTCTCATCCCGGCAGCCCCGTGGAGGGACAACAGTGGCAAATGGAGCAGAAGTAACGGCAAAGGCACGGCTGGGTGGCTAGGGACGGGGAGATGGGAAGCTCTCCAAGTCAGATGATGGCGAGGGGACAGCGCGGGGAGGAAGGAGTGGCCCTGGGGATGGTAGAGGCAGCGCAAACCCCGGGAAGCATTGCTGCTCCTTCCCGGCTCCCTGAGGGCTGCACGTGGGAGCTGGCCAGGAGGCACTTCCTGCGTCCAGGGTGTTCAGCTGGGATCTCCCCAGCATCCCTCGTCCTTTGGCTTCTGTCTGGGATGTGTCCCAACAGCACAGACCTTTGCTCTCGTTCTGGGTAAGAGCGCAGCTCTCTGCAGCCTGAGCAATGGTTTGGCCAACGAACCTCGCAGGGCACGGTGCCGCGAGACGTGCAGCTGTTGGAGCCTCTTGGTCCCGAGGGGCCCTCGCTGCCCCCAGCACCGTCTCAGCGGGGCTCACCCATGAGGAAGTCAAGGACGGCCATGTCAATCAGGTCGAGGAGGCGATGGCCCCTGTCATAGGGCGGCGTCTTTCGTACCTGAGCGCAGTAGTTGGGGTTCAGCTCCCACCTGCAGGCAGAGACCAGGGCAAGGGACATGAGAGTGGCCACGGGGCAGCCCACTCCCACCCCACGGCTCTTCTGCCCCATGCCTCCCACATCCCCCACGCCCCGGCTCACTCAGCCTTCTTGCTCTTGTGGTAGGAGCGGCGCCAGGGGCTGCGCCAGGAACGGCGCTTGGCCAAGGTCTTGTCGGGCAGCAGGGCGGCCATGGAGCCCTCCAGCTGGTCTGGCTTGCCGCAGACAGCATGCTCGGTGGAGCAGTAGTAGGAGCACTCCCCGTAAAAGCAGACATTGCCCGCTGACCATGAGGACAAAGCAAAAGTTGATGAAGAGCAAGAAGGCAACGAGCTCCATGCATGTGGCTGCAGGAGAGGATGGACAGCGTGAAAGCTCACCTGGGGAGATGAAGAAAGTCTTGGCCAGTTTCTTGTCTGTGGTGATGTCACGAATCTCCTTTGTTATATTGACCAACCGGCCAGAAACTGGGGGGATTCGCCGGAAATCCAGGATCCTGAAACACAGAACTTGGAATCATTTCTTGATGACCCCAGCTGGTTTTCACAGCAAGTTATTCAAACCGCCGTGAGATGCAGGTATTCCATGGAATGGGGAGGAAGAGATGGGATGAAGGAGCAGTTTCTCTGCCGCTTTGCTGTCATGGGAGGGCAGAGTTGGATGCAAAGCTTGCGCTCACCTGTCCAGGTGGAAGGCTGCAATCTCTGCATTGTGCCGCTCAAAGTCCGAGAAGTAGAAGAAGTCAATGGGGGTCTCTTGGTCCCGGGTCTGTCTGAGAAGAGAGAGGAGGGTGGGAATGATGGCTGTGGATGGAGTCACTCCACGCGTGGGCTTGGCTGCAAACCACTGCTCACCTTATGTCCCTGGTGCCACCGGAGACACAGCCAGACCCAGTCTCCTCCAGCCACTCCCTGCTGAGTGGTGCGGTCCAAAACCCCCCATCCAGACCCCCATGCATCCCCTGCTCCCAGCCCAAGGGCTGGGATGCCCTCATGGACTGGAGGGCCCTGGATGGTCCTCATGGACCATCTTCTTCTTTCCACCACTGGAGGTCACTACCCCATCACAAGCTGCACCCAGCCTGCGGCAAGCATCACCAGGGAAGGCAAAGGGAAGAGGACCACCCCAGTCGCCCCAGTTTTGGGGTGGGAGGGCTGAAGCGAGGCAGGGCCCAAAGCATTTATCCATTTCTCTCTCTGTGGTCTCCTCCGGCCGCTCCTTGTCACCTGACAGAGCTGTGCAGGTGGGGTATAGGGTTGTCCTTGGCTCTACTCACTTCATGGGCTTGAAGAGGGCCTGCCCGTAATTCGGGAATGTCATGATGAGCTTGAGCTGGGTCCCACCAGACTTCTGGACTGAAAGGGGGCACACAGGGATCAGGCAGGCGGGCAGCAGGCAGTGGGGCAGGGGTGCGGGCAGGGGTGCAGGCAGGGAGGTGGTACCCGAGCTGACGATCCTCTGCGTGGCCAAGTCCCGGAGGAGGGTGGGCATCAGGGGGTCCTGGCGGGGGTATAGTTCATAGCGGTTGATGCCAATGTGGAATTTGAGCCAGGGTGGGTAGGTGTCGTAGGCCGTCTTCCCTGTCGGGAGGAGCGTCTCGGCTTTACTGCTGCTGACCCTGCAGCCCGACAGCCACCACCACCCCAACAACAACGACAGTGTTTAGTTGGGACAGGATGGGTCTCGCGTCCCCAGCCCCTTTCTGGGAGCCAGCACGTGGAGGCTGATGCAGAGGGAAGCCCCCCACAAGCCCTGGATAGTGGTGAAACCCCTCTGGCCCCTGTCTCCTTGGGACTCCTGGCACCTGGGCAGATCCCACCCATAGCTGGTGGCCAGGGGACCTGCTGGCACAGCTGGAGGAGGCTCAGTGTCTACCATCGCATCCCCCGTGGAAAATCCCTAGGCTGATCCTGCTCCTCTCATCCGTGCCTGTATTTCCCTGCTGGAGCAGCTTGTCTCGTTTTTCCCCAAGGGAAAAAAACGGGAATACAACTGGCTACACCCCACTATGTGCTTGCTGGGGACAAAAACACGTCCATTAAACAGGAGTGGAGGAGCAGGGGCTTCCCAGCCATTCCCAGTACTGACCTCAAGTCCCACCCTCAATGTCCAGTTCCCCTTAGATGGGTTTATCGCACACCCCTGGTTTCCCCAGGGGAATGAGTTTGGGTTAGTGCTATCCCTGTCTCTGCGCCTCCTGCAAATTTGCAGTTTGCTGGCACTCAAGGAGGGGTCCTAAGGGTATCTGCCCCCACTCTGCACCAGCACCACAATGGGACAGTCCAGCCCAGGACATCTATAACCCAAATCCATGTCTGTCTCTCTAGGAAAATGGAGACTGCACCTCGATTTCACCAAACCAGACCCATCTCCCACGGTTATCCATAGGTGAGGTGGTCTTCAGAGACAAGGCAAATGCCCATTTGTGGAAACCAACTCTTAAAGCAGCTTTTATTCTCTCCCATTTTTAGCAGCCACCACATTTGGAAGGTGTACTTTCCATAAGGAAGCTGCTACGTGTTATCGGCACTCAAGCTTTTAATATCTTCCCTCCTAATTAGAGGTTAGTGGACCAGTGATAAAAATAGGCCGCCGGCAGCGGTGAGCTCACCACACGGCCAAGCCTAAAGAGGTCAACGCAGGACGGGAAACGGTCTCACCGTCAGAGGTAACCTACATTGCGGGCTTTGCATCTTCAACATGTTAGGAAAGGGGGATAAAACAGGTTAGGAAATCCAGAGCGGGGACTTCCTCATATATAGAGACCAAAGGCTGGAGTCTGCACCGGGGAAGGAAAGGAGATGAGGAGATACCTTAAAAGACACCCTACATGGTACTATGAATAATTCAAGAGTCTCCTTTGACTATGCCATGTGCTAAGGCTCCCAGGTAGCAGCCCAGAAATTCAGAGCTAAGAGAGGATTTGAGGCACAAGAAGAGCATGCTCAGCAACTGAGGCCCCTCCGGGGTGGGACGCTGGTCTACACAAGCAAATGCCACGTTTGATCCCTGCCGCTTGTCCCCTCAAACCCACACATCCCCCAAAAGCAAGCCAGGGCTGAGCTCACTCCTCACCATTCGTCACTCCCGCTGCTGTGCAGGCTGAACTTCTCCGTGGGGTTGACGACAAACAGCTTGTCTTTCTCCATCACCTCCGGGATTGGGATGTTGTAAAGAGGGTGCTCGAAGAGCGCTGCCAGCTTTGATCCCTTGGTCCACTCCACATTCCCCTCTCTGCTCCGGTGCCGGACCCCAGGTTCTCCAGCCCTTGCTTGCGGCCCTGCTCCCTGCAGTTGGGAGCTTTTCTCCAAGGAGCCATTGCTGCCGCTGAAATCCTGAAGGATTCGTAGGCTCAGCTTTTTGGGGCCAGCCAGCAAGATGCTGCCTGACGGGATGCCCGAGGCTGTCGGTGCTTTCACATCACAGCCGCAGGGCCTGCGGTCTGCGGGGAGAGCTAAATCCATCGCCACGTGCACCAGGAGGGCCAAGAGCAAGAGGAAAAGGAGGCTGATTTTAAGTTTCCTTTGGAAAAGCGTTTGCAGCCGGCGCCGCATCCTTTCTCACCCAAGACGCTCAGCAAGGGGCGGGCACCCACGCGGGGCTAAAAGAGAGTTGATGTGGCCGCAGCCTCGTCGCTCCTCTGTGGAAAAATAGGAGCAAGGCGTCCTGGATTTAGAGCATCGCAGCAAAAAAAGCAACTGGTGCAAGAGCAGAGCTGGAGGAAGAAAGATCTGTCACCTCATGAAGTGATGCCGCCAGTGGAACAGGGCGGGAGGTTGCGGCGGGGTTTATCGGCGCTGATAAGGGGCGAGATGTCACCCCCAAGGTTAGCGTGAACGGGGCAAGTTCCAAATCAATAGCTGCAAGGCTGGCTTGGGAACAGTGATGGCAACCGATAACACCTGCACGTCCTGTGCCTCCGTGCTGCCACCCGCACGGGGCTGCAGAACATTTTTGAGTATACAAGGCATCAAAGTGGTTCTGCCCCTCTGCAGCACCCATGTCCATCGTATCCGTACACTCATAATCCAGGAGAACTTTTCTCCTGCTGCTCACCCAGAGCAACTTTATCCCTCCCTATCTATTCAAAGTCACCTGTACTTAACTCCCCTTTCAAAAATCACTCCAATTAGGTAAAACCAAGGGGGTCTGAGCAGCAGTATCACTGGGAGGGGAAAAGCTGGGCAGGTGGCGTAAGGAAAAGCTGCCAGGCCGGTGAGGCACACCAGGGATGCTCCCAGGGCCTCTGAAGCCAGCAGCGGAGGTGGGCAGGTGGGAGTGGGGATGCTCAGGCATCAGCACAGAGGGGCAGCGGGACCCACCGAGAGAGGACTGGCAGCTCGCAGAAGGGAAGGGCAGCCCATTTTTCAAGAAATTCACCACTCCAGCGACAGCCAGGGTTACAGAGCTGGGCTGCCCAGGCAAAAATGGTTGGTGACTTGTAGGGAGGGAGCTTTGGATTTGTTAAGGGGAGTTTTGCCCAGGGGGTTTGGGTACAGAGTCCAGAACAATGTTTTTCCTCTTTTCAATTTCCCAAAGGATGCAGAGGGCACATGAAATCATGTACATCACATGGTCCTTCCTCACTGCGTGATGTACCAGCAGCCAGATTGGGCATCCTCACTCCAAGCCACAGAGGGTATGATGAGCAGTGGGCAGGAGGGGGCACGCTGGAGACCCCCTCTTCTGCTGCCATCCCTGCACTACCCTCTCACTCGCGCTGCCTTCTCTGCACTGTCCCATGCCGGCTCCATCCGTGCCGGGCTCGGCCCCCTCCCAGGCGGTGCAGCAGGAACGCCGTGTTCCCGGTGTTCTCTGCTCGCTGTGTCCCACAGCACGACAGTTGCCTGGAAACCGCCTCCGGCTGACACCATCAGCCGCCCCAGATTCAGCCAGTCCTGCGTTCCCTTCCCCGCGCCTTGCGCTAACAAGATGGCCGATGGGAGCCGGGGCACACGGGGAGGAGGAGGAGAGCTTTCCTGCCCGGCTGGCATGCTCGAAGCCCTGCAGAAGGAGCCGGGCGGAGGGGACCAGATGGCTTCCCCAGGGAAAGGAACACAGCGTCTTGCTCCCGGAGGTTTGCTGGATCCAGTCCGGATGTATAATTTGGAAGGAAGGAGCCTAGGAGGGGCTGTAGCTGGAACATGGGATCGTTAGGTCATTTCTTAGTGAAAAAAAAACCAAAACCAAACAAAAACCCACCAACAAAAAACATGCTAACTACTCGCATCAAAGGAGCCAGGCTTGGCTCCTGGAGCAGAGCCACAGATTTCTTTATTCCAGAGCCAGCTCTTGGAGACCAAGCAGAGAGGGAGACCCCTCTCCTTCCAGTGCCCCAAACCAGCTCCGAACTGGATTGGGGGGATAGAAACCTCCCTCTCACATCCTAGAGCCTGACAGGGACCGGGACTTTGTGGGCTGAAGCCACCCTACTGACCAGGAGGCTAGGGGAGCTTGCAATCCTACCCCTCCAGCCCCAATTTAGCATCCCATTGGAAAGCAGAGGCAGGGGGATTAGGTGGGGCACTTGCCACCCTCAGCACTTCAATGCCGGCATTAAATATTAACCAAAAGATTTTTCAGAGAGCCAGACAGGAGCCCGCAGCAATGGGGAAGAGCTGGAGAGCTTCAAAGCCTGCTCCGATTGCCTGACACCATGTCAACGTACCTCGTTGCCATGACATCATGACAGAGAAGCCATTGAGTTTGCACCTCTTTCTTCCCACTTCCCCCCCTCACCCCAGCTCTTCTTCCATCTTCCCAGCACCTTCCCCCCTTCCCAGCAGGTTCGAGTCACCCTTGGGGTGGAGGAGGAGCCGTACATCCAAGGACATTTCCACTGCTGGCACTGAGTCAGGACTCCCCGGCAGCCGATAATGATGTTGCCCATCTCCCCTCGGCGGGGAGGGATGAAGTCATGAAGCACCAGCCCTCTGAGGTGCTATCACAGCTTTCCGGGACGGGCGGACAGGAAGGGTCATTTCAGCTGGCACTGATGCATCACCCTGCGTTTTTCATCTCCTTTTCTACATCTGATTCAGCCTGATGCTTTGATGGGTAATGGCAGCAATATGCAGGGGGCAAGAAATGAGAGGGAGAGGAGAACACAATAGCAAGCCACCTGTTGCCAACTTTACCAGCTTTCTGCTGAAAATTCATAGGGTAAAATCCTCCAGCAAGGGACAGCAGGTTTATAGTCAAAAGCAGATAGGTCCTGGAGGCTCCAAAGCATCAACCGCAGAGGGGTCTCTTGTGGGAAAACACAGGACGAGGGACTGTCACCGATTCATAAACTGTACCCCCTGAAAATTACAGGCATGTCTGAAAGTGTGCCAGTTCCATAGCAAAAGGAGGGCAAAAGTCTTTCTCCTAACACACAAGGGCCAGCACAGCATGGCTCACCTTACAACAGGCAGGAAAATTGATCTGTCTTATTGAACACTTGCCTCAGAGCAGGGGCCTGGACAGGCACAGCTGAATTTTGGGAAGCTGAGGCTTGTGCTTTCGCCTACAGTGCCACACAAACCAGCGAAGATGGGTCAACTTCTTCATGGTAACTTCTTGTGGGAAAGCTGTTACCCTTGGAAACAAAAATAGCCTGCCGCTCTCCTGTGAGCCACCTTGCGCTTACCTTGGGGGAGTTACAGTGTGGGAGCTGGCTTGCTGCGAATTCACACCTAGCTCACCTCCATCTGTCTGCACGCTCCTGCTTCGAGAAGGCCGGGGAGCGGTCAACGTTCGCCTATTGCTGATGCGGGTCACGGAGACATCAACTTTGGTCAGCTGGTGGCCAAAGAGATAAGAGACCAGCAGCGAGGCCAAAAGATTGCGTGCTGAGGTAAACAGCTCCCTGTGACCATCGGCAGGTCAGCACGACCCCGCAGAGATGCTCATGACCAGCGTGTCTGTGCATATGCACACAGCAGTTAATTATTCATTAGTGTGAAAGAAGCATGATTAAAGTGACTGTGGTATGGCTGACAGTATCATCATGCTCCAACGTGGGGCATTCCAAAGACACTGGCTTTACCTTTTTCTCTCAACCTGGAGGAGACAGAACATCACGGAACAGCAAATCAGATTTTTCCACCTGCCAGCTGCAGAAAGTGCCAGTCAACAGTGCTGTCTTCATGGAAAGGCAGCCAGCTGGAGTGAGACAGAGTAACCACACCACGAGACAGCTCAAAGCATTTGGACTCCTCTGCACTGCACGATGCTCCTGGCACTGTGGTTCCACCATACAGGGTAGGTATCATGGTACCAACTACATTATGGTACCAGTTATGTGTCCCTCATGACCGTGCAAGTCCCCTCTACCTGATCAGAAAGGAATTATGTGAGAAGATGTGGGGCCCAGCTAGCACAGATGGTCCAAATTTGAAGTGATTTCTAGTTGTCTTCAGGTTACTCCAATTCCTGGCTTAAACAAGAGCTTCTGACACGCTGAAATGGAGGAAGGACATCTTTAGCGTCACGCTGAGGTTGAGAGAAACAACAAAAGGAACCATAACACATTCCACCAGTTTGATCCACCACAGACACTAATGCAGAGATGTCCTTCAGAATTGACCTATGGACCACCAGACTGTGGCCTCTCACAAAACACGTGGTGCCAGTGATACTGCTGGCGACCTTCTAAGAGGAAGGTCTGAAAAATCAAGGAGGCCACAAATGTGAGACCCCAAGGGTCAGAGCAGAGGCACACTGGCCAGGCAGAGGACACAGGTACACTCCCTTGCTGCTGCTTTGACAGCTGCAGACCTGGCAACCTTCCTCAGCATCGTGGCTTGCACTGGTGAAAGGAATTGAACAGGGAGGATGAGAGCGCATCTCCGATACCTACAACTCGCCCAGGAAACACACGGGATGGACACTTGTCACTGTCCTCCACCTAGCCCACACCATTGCTTGCTTATTTCTGTGTTTCCTGAATTACTTTTCCTTCTCATCCTCCACTTTGGGATTTTCATTTTAGAACACACACAGAAAAGGGCATTTTACTAACTTTTTATTGTAAAAACACAGTTCCCCAGATTTATATAAATAAGCCATAGACGTAACATACAACTATGTTCATTCCATCCTCCAACACTGACAGCTCTAAAAAAATGAAACAGGCTAAAAGAACGCAAGTCGAGAAAGACGTTAGGTTTCTGATGACCAAGTGATATCTCACATGGAGCCTCCTTCCTCTACCAGCCTCCAAACAAGATGCTGAAAGAACACAGCACTTGCAACACCCCCAAGAACTGACAGGGAGGCATTTGAGCCGTATGAGAAGCTCTCACCCACTCCCCAGGCGTCGTCAGCCGCCTGTGTTTTCATGCTATCTCTGTGTGCGGTGGGCGAGAAAGGAGGGGGCAGTTTGCATAGCAACCTCCTACACCCAGGCAGCTCAGCTGTCGTACCCTCCCAAAAGAAGCGGGGAAGGGCAAGCTGAGTCTGCTTCCCTGTGGCTAACACCTCCGCGGGCAGCCCGAAGGGAGACCCTTGGCACTGCCAGTTCTGTATGGACATCTGGGAAGGGCGGAAGAAGGCGTTCTCGGCATTCAGAGAGAGGAGAGATGGGTGCTGGTCAGAGGCATCCCACACAATGGTGGGGAAGGCAGAGAAGAGGACACAATATGGAACACGTGGCAGAGGGAAAAAAAAAATTAAAAGAAAAAAAATTAAAAGAAAAAAAAAAAAGGAGGGCTACATAGCACCTTTTCTCTTTTGCTTCTCCCTCCTAGCGCTGCTGTACAGCTCTGCAGCCTGTGGTGAGATTACCTGTTCCCCACCTCCTTCCTGCTTCGGCTCGAACAGCAAGGAAAGAGCCACAGACAGGTGAGAAATCCCACGAGCAGGGACACGACAGTTTAGCAAGTTTATACGCACACATCCCTCAACTATATGTATCCCACAGAACTGTTACGTCAGTACGAAAAAAAAATCTTGACGTTTAACTATTAAAAATAAAGCCCCACCTCCAGATTGTACAAAACCTGTCATCAAGAGAAGGAAGAGATTTCTTGTATGCAGCGAGTCTGGGACCAGGCCAGATGTCAGGAGCACTTCCAGACACACACGGCCAGGCTGCCACCAAAGAACATGTACAGCAGATTCTTCACCTCGTGAGTGATCTCAAAGCCGAAGCCTTCTCCAATCACCACATGCCAGGAGGACCCAAATTTCTTGTCCATCATCTCTTTGATCATCTTGGCAGCGCTCTGGAGAATGTTAAGAAGGAGAGAGTAAGGTGAGATGGAGCAAGCAGCGAGTTTTTATGCAAAGATCCCCCTAGTCATCTTCTCCCTTTAGTAGACTACTCAAGCCATGGGCAACAGGTACAGGAGCTGCGCTGCAGGAACTGGGAGCTCCCCAGAGCTACGCCCAAGGGTAAAACAAGTCTCTGTGTTTTCAGCAGCCCCTGACACAGCAGCTAGGAGAAATTAAAGAACTGCATCTAGCAATCACTTCTCTCCTTCACGCAGTCTGAAGCAAGAGCTCTTGTTTAGATGCCGATGGAGTTATGCTGGGTGCAGTGAGCGTGAGAGGAGATTCAGGTCACTAAGCTGCGGCTATTTTTACAGGAGTCCTTTTTTTTTTCCTCCAGCTAATTACCAAAACACTGAAACTAGGCTGACTCTTAAAACCCTCACTTCTCCCAGATCACACCCTGCTTGATCTAAAAAAGGAGAGAGGAAAATTTTGCAGTGACATGCGGTGTCTCAGGCAGGATGGGACAGAAGGAATCTCTGGCTTCAGAGCTTTGCCTTGCTCCAACACAAAACTGCTCCAGCAACAAGCAGTCTGTGCCCTGCCCATGGAACAAGGTGTGTTCTCCTTTATCTTTGGCTCTCAGAGTTAAGGACAACCTTCCCAAAGACCATAACTTCTCCATCACCCCCCATTTATATGGTCTCAGTAATTTCACTCAACAGGCTGAAAGCCGAGAGGGAAGACTTAACAGACTGCAGCTAAAGGTTCAAAGAGTTTCATGTGCTCATCCCCAAAACAAAAGTCTCTTCCCCAGTCTGGCAGGGACAGCCTTGCTCAGCACTGAAGAACAGACGGGACAGGCCCATCTCCACATAGTTCTGAACCAAACCCTCAGGGCATTTTATGAACAGAGTGGAAGCACGTCACAGGCAAGACTAGGAAGGAGGTAAGGTTTGGGAGGTGGCATCACCACTAATCTCTGTGTCCTGCATGAAAGCAAAGTGCTATTACAGGTCTTGCTGACCGGGAAAGGAAGGGAACCACATCTCAGATCCCTGCCGCCTTCAGCCCTTGCTCAGTGCAAAGAGAGAGTAATAGGATGCAGGATCTGACTCCTCTCTGCCCCACACCCCTAGCCCTGCTCCTGCAGGTTCCCCGAGTCACAGCAACTGAGGGCTGGCCATTTTGGGATTTGGGTAGTACCTCATTGTTGGTGGCGTATTTCTCACACGCTGTGACGCATAGCTCCATGGCCTCTACACGCATCTCCTCCGGCATGTCTGTGTGCTGGGAAGAGCAAAGAAACAAGAGGAACTAAGCAGGAAATACAAGAGCTAGACACAAGGCAACAGTAAGTAGCCCTTACTTTACCCAGGCTCCAGCGAGGGCCTAGACTGCTGGGCGTGGACAAAAGGCAGTTACTCCACCTGGCTTTTAACGCTTACTTCAAGGTGGGAAGCATCACCAGGAGCTCCGGCTTCTCAGTACACGGAGCATTTCCACGGTTTCGGAGAACAGTAAATACAAAAATGGTACATTGCGTTACAAGTGATCAATTCGTTCCTTTGTTCCAACCAATGTAGAATTCTTTTCTACCTAACAGTAAGACTAGCACTAAGTAAGCTCAGCTTAAAGGAGGAGATAATACATTTGTCAGTTTTTCTGTTATAAGATAAAGGGAAAGCAGGCTAATACTGCTTCAACCACAGTTCTTAACTGTTGCTATAAGCACAGCAAAGAAGTCTAAATTACACAGCCTTTTCTTCTTTTCCTGCTATCTGGCTGGCTAGCAAGATCTTTTACTCCAGCTGCATCCAGAAAAAAAAAAAAAAAAAAAGCTGCATCCAAAACACAGGAGAGGACTCCAAAGGCAGCAAGTTCAATCTATTAGAGGGATCGCTTTGCCTCAGGCTTCCCCTGGCTGCCAGGGGGAACAACGGTGCGAATAATTTTCCTTGACAGAGGTCAAGAACAGAGACAAAACAGCGGTGACGACTGGGATCCCTCCGCAGGACCATCAGTACACGTGTTCTCACAGCAGCTTGTCAGGGGGAGAAATTCTAGTTTGGAAGGTTAGCAAGAATGAAAGTAACACAGGTAAACGTGTAATCCATCCCTCTTCTTACCCTAATCAGTGGAAAGCTGTGAAGTCTTTTATAATCAGCCTCCTCCTTTTTCCCCTCCCCAGTGTCTGCCATGGTCCTTCCACAGTGACCCCGGGAAGGGGCGGAGGGGCTGCCTGGAGCTCAGCGAGGTGCTGCAGCACAGACAGCTGAGAGGAACACGGCTCTCGGGACACGGGCAGAGCGGCTTCAGCAGGAGGGGAAACTTCTTGGCCCTGAGGACGCTGCTTGAACAAAAACAAACACAGGAAAGAGAAAGAAAACTTCAAATTAAAATGGAAGGCCATTAAAACTATTACCAGAATATTGTCCCTACTGTCTCAGTTACTTACTGTTTCCCAGTACCATTTTCACACGCCATGCACTTAGAGTTATCTCACAGACCATTAATGCAAACAAATTTTTAAAACGTAACATTTTCCATAAACGAGGCTTCAAGAGCACAGCACTTCCCAGAAGCACCAATCCAGCTTGAGGGAAAAGCCAAGTCAGGGTACAGCTTCTGACAAGGGGTGAGGGAACAATACATCAGCCGTTACATCTATTGATTAATTCCAAAAGGATTTTCCCAGGACGCCATTATCTGCGAGGGTTTCAAACTGCGCATGACAAGCAAAGCGTAAGAGTATTTTAGGAACAGGATCAGCGTACATATGTGGATGGAAATGTTTAACAGGAACATCTTGGTCTGGTTTATGCACTTGTTCCTCACATCCCCAAGCATTTGTCAGCTGAGGAGGACCATATGGGAAAATGCTGGACCATGCCTCTGGGCCTAATTACCAACCAGCCTCTACTTGGGCAACGCAGAGGCACAGCACTGTCTGACTGGCAGACTCAGAACATTTCTCCACAGTCTTCCCTCTGGTCCTCTCATCCAGAACAAAGCACCTTCCTCTCCTACCCAGCAGAAGCAAGGGTGATCCCTTATTAAAGGGAAAACAAGACGAGCATGGTGTCAGGCAACACCACACAGACCAAGCGTTTACACCAAGCATGTAGAGTTGCTGGCTAAAGCACCAACCCTGACAGGCTACCGGCTCTCACACGAGGGACCGTGGGACTTGTAGACACCCCCACCAGAAGCACCACAGGACAGAACACCTGCCTGGCTGGCTGCCACCAGCATCCCACAGCGGGGCAAACCCCGGGGGCCACTTCAACACTCAGCTTCTCCCTGAGATGTGCGCGGGGCCACAGACAACGGCAGGCTGCCGGGGCTGCCCCATGGGCCGGTTTCCCCGGGAGGGAGCTGCCGACGGGCGGCTGCGGCGGTTAAAAGCCAGGGCAGGGAGGCGGTCTAGAGGCAGCCCACCAGCCTTGAGTCCGGGAAGGCACACCGCAGCGTCGGCGGCGGGAGAGGATCGGAGCCACTGGGCACCGGGACACGGCAAGGAGAAGCCTCCCCCCCGCCCCCGGCGCGGCACCACCAAGGGGCTCCAATACGGTCCGAGCGGGCCGCACACCCGAAACCGCCCCCTCGCACCAGCCCACCGCCCTCCTCCCCGCAGAAAGGGAGGGAAGGGCTCGGCAAGCGGCCCCAGACGCAGAGGGAGAAGGGGACGAGAGGGCGCCGGGCGCGGCCTCACCTGCACCGCCGCCGCGGCCCACACAACCGCCCCAGAACCCGTTGCTAAGGAAGAGCCCTGCTTGTCGTAGCAACCGGTGCAGGAAGTCCCACCTACCTCATCGTCCATTGGCTGTGAGAGCGCCGACTGGCGCGTCTGATTGGTTAATTGCCCTGCCGACTACTGTGCGGGGGCTTGAGGCGGTGGCGGGGTGCCTGCGGGGTGCCTGTCCTGTGCCGACCCCAACCCGGGCCCAGCGCCCCTGGCTGGAGCAGGAGGAAGGGGCTCAGGGTCAGGGGCTGCTGGGAGGGAGGGAAGGAAGGCCGAAAGGCAGTCTCCTAGCAGCGAGGAGGAGCCCTGTCTCCCCTGGGCTGGGCTGAAGGGGGTTCCGGGAGGCTTCTGTCCTTCCCGCCCTTTCCAAGGTGTCGGGGTGGGTTTCGGCTGGCTGGGCCGCAGTGATGGGCTCCGAGCCGCACCCACGGCCGAACTGCCTTGTGACTGCAGCCGTAATGTTTTTCTGACTTAAAACCCTTTTGGGGCCTAGTTCTACCTTCTGTTTTAAACAACGAGGATAAATACTGGAGTGGTTTGGAGCAATTCAGGGTTGGTTTTTTTTTTTTTTTTTTTTTTTTTTAGTGTGTTCTCATTGTATGGAGAGGCAACTGCTCGTGTTTGCATCTTGATGTAACCGGAAAGGAGACTGATACTGTGAGGATGGGTCATGGGTTTGTGAACAGCTCCTGTAACACTAATCCCCCTCCCTGTGAGCTCTTCATCCCACTGGCCTTTATATTTGTAATGTCTGTTTGCTTTGAGGATTTTCTTGGCTCTCGAGGAAATCTGTGTTGCCTCTGCGTCCTGCTAGCTGAACACTGATTGCCCTTAAACCAGTTTAAACAGTTTCCTGAGGGTCTAAGATTGTGTTGGTCTGAAATTAATACAGGTGGAGAAGCAGCAAGCTCCAGGATAATACCTAGGAGAAAGACTTCTGTGCAAAGCCCCAGCTGCTGGGCGTGATGCTGGGGTTCCTATCGGAGCCCATCCTCGTGTAGGGTGGCTTGTGGACCAGATCTTCCATACGGTCTTCTGGCTGGTGTGTGTTTGAAACATCCTCATTGCTGGCTGTCTGCTGAAAGAATAATGGCTTTCTAGCAGCCTAAAAAGGAAAGGAGTGGGGGAGGAACAAGCTGGGCACTCTCCTGCCACTGCCAGCTCATGAAGGAGTCCTCTTCCCTCACCATAATCCCCAAGCACCTTTCTCTGCCCTATAACCACAGGGAGGACGTCTTCTTGTCTCTTTTGCTGGTGTAAAAGTGAAGCAGACCTCCTGGTTGTTCGCCTGACAAAGCAGTGATGGAGGCAGCGGAGCTGTTTTTGGGCTGGGAAAGACAATGCTGCAGTGATCGTTTGTCTTTCCCTTTGCCTTCGCTGCCGCGGGTGACGGGGATGAAGCACTGCCTCCTGTCCCCCTCATTCTCCTCCCTCCTGTGCCGATTCCTTCTCCTTCCTCCTTTTGGCAAGCATCGGCCTCTTGCAATGAGGCAGGCGCGGTGCTAAAATTGTCAAGAGACAGATAAAAGCTGGGAGATCATTTTTATTTTATTTTTTTTTGTAGGGGAGATAATTAGGAATAGAACCTCTGCGAGGAAGAAGATCTTTCCATCATCATTACTTTATCTCCAGGCAGCTACTCTAATCTCTCCAGGGACACAGCGCTTTCAAGCATCGTATTCTTGCTGTGTTTTTTTTTTAATGCTTTAATCCCTGTGTAGTTCACCCACTTTTGCTACTAAGCAGCAAGTCGGCACAGGCGAGTGTGTTTGTGTGCTTTGTACGCCTCTGTTCGTGTGTGTGTGTGTGCGCGTGCACATGTGGGGAGCGCGTGTGCGTCTGCCATTCTGGGTTCAATTAAATGTGCTTCAGTTTTGATCAATGCGCTCCCAGGGAGCGTTCCCCTCGGGAAATGCTGGGACTGGTTGTAAGGATTATTCATCAGCGGCTCCTAGGTGAAAAGCTAACGAAAAATGGTCAAACCCAAAACTACAGAGGGCCCAAAGATAGGAACGCCTTTTTTTTTTTTTTTTTTTTTTTGTGATTGTGGTGGGTTATACCGCGGGGCTGTGAGGTAGAGATGCCTCCTGAGGAAGGGAAGCAGCCCACTGGCCTGTCTCCATCAGCTATGGCTTAGCAAAATGCGAGCAGTTCGTTTCTGGACTCTCAAGTGCAGGGTTTCCGCGGGCTGCCTCTCTGCAGCACTGCGAGCCAGTCAAAGCCTTGTTGGGCCAACACGGCTTACGCGTGCTGGCCCCTTAGCTGCTAGCGCAAAAGGCAGATACGCAGTCGGCTTCACATCACCTGGTCTTTAGTTTCCATGCAGAGAGACCAGGTGCCAGGAGTCCAGAGCAAGGGTCCCATTCGCCCCTCAGGATCTCTAAGGACCTGTAATGGTTGCTCTGCTCTGGCTGGTCTGTTCTGACTCACCACTGATCAGAAGTGGAAACTCAGCCCTTTGCCTTCAGCAGCCATGGTGAAATGCATTAAAACAGAGAAGTGCCGTTTGCCACTCGACATTAGATTGTGTTGTACTCTTTAGCTGAGAAACAGAAGTGTAACCACTGACTGGAAAAATACTGCCCTGTGCTTTCTTTTAGCCATCTCCGCTGTCGACGGTAGGAGACCGGACAGCAGGCTGACTCTTCATCAGATGGAGGGCACCTACAAACTCTCTCTTTTCCTGGCTGCTTCTGGCCAGGTTTTGGAACCTCTCCATCCGTGCCCTTTCTCCTCTCTGCAATAAAGCAGGGGGCTGGAAATTGCTGTCCTCCCTGCCAGCCGCAGCCCAGGGGCTGCTCCACACCACCTCGGGCAGTACCAAAGGACCTGGCCTGGGGAATCAGGGCACGCCAAGGTCCACCCTGTGGCAGGAGGAATGCTCAGGAGGCCCAGAGGGGAGGATGCTGAAGCCAAATTTGGCTGAGAATGGACCCGCAACATTGCGTTGAGCTCAAGGAAGGCGACACTGGCGTGCAGGAATGGGTGGCAGCTGAAAGCAGCCCCGGCCTCTGCTCCGGAGGAGAGAGCAACCTGCTTTGGGACAGTTGGATCCCTTGATCTGCTGGGCAAGGCAGCGCCCCACAGGTGCCTTTAGCTACTACCTCTAGTAATGGCTGCCACCTCTAGTAACGTCTGCTGCCGCAGCGCTAGCAGCCATTCCTGTGCCAGATGCTCTGGAAGCACGGCGCGTTCCCAATGTGAGTGCCACACGAGTCTTAATGAGCTTTCCTGGCTCCGGGAGGGAGCGAAGGAGGCTCCTGGCAGGATGGAGAGGCACAGGAAGGCAATTAAGGTGGCCCCCCATTGCTAGGGCAGTGCCGGTAACGAGGACTTTGGAAGGTCACCTCCTGGGGTCGAAGTGCAGGCTGGCTTGACCTGGTTTGAGGGGATCGGGAGGTTGACGTGCCGCAGGGCCACTTGCGAGCCCAAAGCTGATGCTGTGGGTGTCAGAGAGCACAGGAGCGCACTCCGAGGTGGGGGTCCCAGGGCTGCCTGGTGGTGCCCTCTGGAAAGGTGGGCAGGGGCCGGAAGGGTTCAGGAATTGCAGCATTTTCTTCTCAAACCTGATAATTAATAGCTGTCAAGCCTGAAGGTCTCCTGGTGCTGTGTTTGACCTGATCTTCTTGTTCATTGCAGGACGAAGCCCTTTTCAACAGGAGGTGTTGGAGTCTGGCTAAGCACCCAGCCCGTAGGAAGCCCCGTGGCAGCAAGTCCTGCAGATTAGGAAGGGGAATGGCAGTCCCTCTCCTCCCCTTGCCGCATGTTAACAGCCCCGTGGTGGGGCGATCAATGAGAACACGCAAGCAGTATCCGTCACACCCGTCTGTCTTCCCCACCGTCCCCTCATCCACCAGCCCCCGCTGAACTGCCGTAGCCCGGCGATGCCCCTACCTCTGCTCTGCCCACATTTTGGGTTGCCTTCAGCTCTTGCCCTCTTTTTCCACCCTGCCATCTTAGTTATCTGGACGCAACACAGCATCCCAGCTGAGCACTCCTACCCTAACCACAAAACCTGCTCCACGCCGTTGTTAAAAATTCCCTTCTTTAACCCCCCGAAGGGCGACTTTGTTCCTCGCCTCTTCTGCGTGCGACGCGTTGTTTTCCAACCGGCTGCCCTTAGAGAGATGCTGGGCTTCTCCTGAGTGCTCTTGGTTAATTTAGAAGCAAGCAATATGTGTAAGTCATTGTAATTACTCCTTCCAGCCAGCAACACCATTGATTTGTTGTCTCCTCCACCTTTTAAGCCCTGTCACAGGTTTGCAGGTCTTGCAAGGCTCAGCTTACCAAAATTAAGCAGTCCCTTCTGCTCTCCTCCTCCCCAGATGGGTCAGAAGCAGCCGCTGCTTCCTGCAGAGAGTCAGGGCAGGATGGAAATCAAATATTTATTGCTACTCTTGATTTTCTGTCTCCCAACCCGTTTTTAATCTCTCCGTAATGCCTTTGCTTCCTGAAGAGCCTTATACAGAGGCATTTGCCGTAAGCTTTTAAAATGTCTGGATAAATTAGATCAAGTCTTCCTGTGTCCCCCTGGTCTGCCCAATTGGCTGTGACCCTCTGAGGGGAGAAGAGGTCACCCTGCAGAAGCTGTGCTGCTGGGCTCCCTCATTTCTCCCATCCCGGCAGTGACGGATCCAGGCGTCCTGGGGACACGGCTGGGGTTGGGATCGCGCCAGTGTTGTCTGGTGGGGAGGTGGAGGGCAGTCCCTGCTCAAGCATCTCCTGGTGTCCCTTTGTTCCTGCTTTTCCGAGGCGGGGGCTTCACACAGATTCCAGCGTAGGCTGGGTTTCCGGGCTCCGGAGGAGATGGGTTTTATGCCAGTACCTTGCACCAGCGGCCAGGCTGTTTCCATCCTTGTTCATCCTCCCGCAGCTCTCCTGCCTTGGCCAGCAGTCCCAAAAGCCCTCTCAGAGGGCTCCTGCAGTTTTGATAGGAGGGTCTTCTGGACCAGTCCCTCCCCTATTGCACCTCCTCCTAAGCGTGGGACCCCAGCAATGGTTTTGGACATTTCCTCCTCTAAAAGGCGCCCTCCTTCCTAATGATGCTGCTGTTATTTGAGCATACGAGCAGAGGTGACCTGTTGAACCCCTTCCAGTCAGTGATGTGGGGTTGAGCCTGCAGCTCAGGAAAGCACTTGAGCGTATGTACTCAGAGTTATTTTTTTCTTAAAAAAACCCCTCAACTTTGAGGAGATGTGCTGAGGGGTTGAAAGTGAGAGCCCCAGACTTTGTTTTATGGCATTAAATACCCTCCAGAAAAAGTGGGGGATGGTTCTGGCTCAGCAAGGACACTCCACCAGCACATCAGCAATGGCAGGGCCCTGGAGAAAACTGGGTCCTCTGCTTTTATGCTCTGGTCTCCCCAAATATCAGTGAGGTTGTACCTTTCCTAAGAGGGATGGGACCCACTGAGGGGCAAAAGCATTATGCGGACCTGGCCACCGGTTGCTCTAGAAGAGGCAGCTCCAAGAGCCGTGCTGAGGGCAAACCAGCTCGTGCCTAGCTAGGTCAGGAACTCATTACTAGTTCTTAATTAGATTTATACCCAGTGTGAGCTCCTCACCATCGTGGTCTGACCTGGAGGCCGTAATTTCCCACTGACTTCTGCTCCCTGTTGTCAGGATGGGGGTACCTCCTCTGTGGAGAGGTGCTCCCCCTCCAGCCCCCAGCAGCCTGTGTTCCTGCATGATGGGGTAGATGAGAGGTGCCCAAACTGTGACACCTCTGCTGTGGCGATACCCAGACCCTCATGATGGTGTTTCTGTAACATCAGCTACACAGCTGTGGGCCTGGCCATCTCCCTCCACCCGAGCATCCCGAGGAAGGACATCACGGCTTGGGCCAGCCGATCCCTTCTGTCCCCGCAGTGACCCCACGCCCCACGGGAGGCTCGAACAGAAAACATCAAGTTTATTGTCCACGATCAGCTTTACAAAAGAGATGTCCCAACATGGGCACACGTCAGAGGCCCCTTTCACAAATGAGCATTAGAGAAAGCGCACAAGCGAGCGAGGAAGAGGGGGGCAGCTCAGCGGGGTGCACAAAGGTCACAGTGTTTCCCACTTGGCATGAGGGCTGCGCCCCATCCCCGCTGCATCCCCCCCGGTGGGCTGAGCTGCCCCACCACCGGTCGGGACCCTGCTGGGGGGTGACGCTGGGTGGCAGGGCTGTCCCCTCTGCCCCATTTGACTCCCCCGGGCTAGGAGGCAGCCATTGCCAAAAGCGCAAAGTGGGACTTGGGGTAGGGGGGGAGCACTGGAAGCTAGACATCGCATTGAGCAACCATGAGACCCCCGAAATAACCCTCCCACCCCCAGACACACACACACACACTCTCTCACTCACTCACGTATTGAGACATTGGTGACCACGCAGCGTGGAAACAGCGTATTCTCAGGCACTCCACGGGGAAAACACCAGCCCACCCCATCGCCCCCACCCCAGTTCTGAGGCCAGCAGTGGCCCCCTCCCTGGCCAGGAGCAGCTCAAAGCAGGGGACCAAGGTGGTGGCAGGGGCAGCAACCCAATCCAATGCCCAAAAGGCTGGGGGACGAACAGCAGGGCTCCTCCAGCCACCACCATCCCGACTCTACTTTTTTTTCCCTTGCTTTCGCTCCCTTCAATGGCAGTGCTGCGCTCCTTCCCCCTTGGCCAGGGCTGGGGGAGATGCTTCGCCCCTTTCTCCTCATTTCCTCGGTGGCCGACCGACCCCCCTGCAACTGTGGGAACCCCACTCTGCCTTGAAAGCCTGGATCCCCTTGGGCAGCCCTGCCCAAACAGGCAGCGGAGGCAGGGGAAGAGGTGTGTGGGGGAAGCACTGCCCCACCAGCCCTCTGCCATCCTCCCTCAGCCTCCCTGGGGCTGCGCTTGAAAACCAAGGCGGCAGAAGAGGGGATGGGGCCGGAGGGGAAGATGCTCCTGGCCAAGCCTTTGGGCTCATTTGGAGTACGGGCTCACAAAACCGGATGGCAGGGCGCTAGAAATAAATAAGGAAAAGGGATGTGCTCAGGGGATACCCACACACTGGCATCCCACCGAGGCTGGACTGTGTTTGGGGCGGATGAAGGTCTCTTTCCCACTCCCCGTTGGGGCTGACAAGGCAGGGACGCTCGCCGTACCCACAGGCGTCTCCGGTACGGCGAGGTCCTCTCGAAACAGAAGTGGGGCAAGGCAAGACCCAGGGGCAGATGTGCTGGGAGGGAGGACGAGCCACACCACCAGTGCAGGGGCAAGAGAGAGGCTGCCAGGGCCCCTCCCTCCCTCCCAGGACACCGGCGTGGGGGGCTTGAGCATCGCCCCAGCATGGTGGCGCAGGTTGGTGATCTGGGAGGGGAGAAAGGGGCTCACTGCTTCGGGGCTGCCGCCGAGCTCCTTGGCGCTGGGGAGGGGTTGAGGGGCTGCTCACGCCTTCCTCCCTTCTTCGCAGGCGGCGAAGCCCCCCTTGCTGGCACCTCCGAAGACTTCCACTGCCTGGTCATCCCACTGGATCACGTTGCCTTGGAGGTGGGAGGTGCAGTTGGCCAAGCCCAGGATCTCCGCCGGTGCCAGCATGTGGTCCCACACACCAAACTGCGCCAGCTCCCCCACGAAGGCCTGCGTGGCATCAAAGCGGCCGCCCAGTGTGTCCTGGAAAAGAGCAGGAAAGGTGATGGGACAGGGATGGGGACAGAAGAAGGAACATGCACCCAGTGGGCAAACAGGGCAAGGCGGACAGGGAGAAGTTTGGGGAGAAGCGGAGCAAGATGCCCGATGGCAAAGAGGGGATGGGCACGTGGAGGAGGTGCAAGAAGACAAGGCGGGGAGAAAATGGGGGACAGAAGGATGGAGAGAGAGAAGAGGAGAAGATGACGAGTGCATGTGGCCCACCAGGAAGTTGGATGAGCAGGCAGGAGAGCCCCTCACCCAAGCTACCAATGCACTGTGTTGAGCATTCCTGCCTGTGCTACCCCTTGCCTCACCCCATCTGGGGGCTGCCCCCTGGCCAGCTTCTCAACAGAGCAGTACAAACCAGCAGCCATTGGGGGTCAGGCTGGCACCTACCTGCTCTTGGCCCAGGATGATGACACCCTGGGGCTTGATGGCGTGCCAGGAGGCCAGGTTCTCACCGGCGCCCCGCTGCTCACCATCCTGGTACGCCGACCACTTGCCGTCCCGGGTGGTCCATGCCACGCAGATGTGGTGCCAGGCCTTGTCCTTCAAGCTCAGTGGCAGCTGGGCAACCTTCACGAGAAGAGCAAGAGCTTGGTGCTTGGTGGGACTGGCACTTGGACCCCGGTGTCCACCCAGGCCCTTGCAGAGCAAGGGGTGCATCCCCACGGTGGCAGCACCCCAAATTCAACAGACATCTGAATGCACTGCTTCTCCCTCTCAAAACCCACCCCCATGAGCCATCCTCCCCATCCTCCTCATCTTCCTGCCTCCCCTCTCCATCCCAGGCCCCTTCCTCCCAGCTCTCCCATCCCAGTACCCCCAGGAGCATCATTTCCCAGGAAAGCTGAAGCACGGGAGATGAGGGCAGAGGCTTCTCTCCCATCCCTGCTCCAGCTGGACCGACCTTGTCATTGATGAGCAGCTCCAAGGGGTTGGTGCCCCACTCCAGCAGCACGATCTCGTTGGCTTGGCTCGGGACGGAGTAGGAGAAAGGGGTGCCGAGCCCTGCCAGGGCCTTGGACTTCAGCCACATGCAGATGGTGAAGGCGTAGAGCTCTGGCAGGCTCTTCTTCATGCGGGCGTACATGTAGTTGTTCTGTACCGGGATGGTCACTTTGAAGGCATCAGGAGGACTGTAGCCCGGCGGTCCTACGTGTCAAGGATGGAGAGGAAGGTCAGCACATATCATTGGGATGAGGGTGGCCTGTCCTGAGGCTCTCCTGGAGATGCACCTTGGGGTAGGGACCCCCCTGCACCACCTCCATTCCCATCAGGCAGGACTCACCATGCTCCAGCTCCGTCACCCGGTTCTGGAGGGAGTTCAGCTCCTTCTCGATGTCATGCTGCTGCTGGCTGCGGTCAGTACTGGCGGCCTGGCGCTCCTTCTGCAGGGTCAGGATCTTGGAGAGGAGCTGTTCCTCCAGCTGCTCCATCTTGGTGTGAAGGGCATCGCGGGCGAACGCTGGGGCAGTGGGCACTGAGCCGTTGGTGCGGGCTGGAAGCTCCTGCTGCACTTGGCAGCAGCGGCGATGGGGGAGCAAGGAAGGAGAAAAGAGAAAACTTAGTGTGGTGTCACCATGAGAGGTTAAATAAGGACATGCCCAGCCCACACCACCATGGGGAGAGCTGGAACCACAACCTCATATCTGCTGTGGGGTCTTTTCCCAGAACCTCCAGCTAACTTTGTACCTCCCCTCTCAGAGCCCCCATTGAGTTCGAAGCGAAACAAAGCTTGGCTGCTCTTAATGACTTTCTGCTGCTTCAGAAACAGAGCAAGGACGGGATGCACGGGAAGCACCCTCATCCCTTGGCTCTGCTCCTGCAGGCAGCCTCTCATGAGGAGGGGACAACCCAGGAAGGAGCTTGGAGCTCCCCTTCCCCACCGCGCGTGAGGCTGCCTCACCACGGCCAGCACATTAACATCAGATAACAGGGCTGTAATCCTCTTAGCCCAGCTCAGCCGGTGCGTGGTGGGGGTGCGTGCACGTGTGCCAGGTTGGGCAGGTAGCTCTCTGTAAGCATAAGCCATCAGGATGCTACAGAGAAGTGGGGCCAGTGGCAGGTCCTCCGGTCCTCAAGACATGACCCATCGCTTGAGGATATTGAGCACATCTTGTCTCATCAGGGTTAAAACCCAGACCAAAACACTTTCTGCGGCTGATCCAAAACCTGGCGAAGATGCTCCCAACCGCTACTGCACCCTGCAAAGACCCCAGCTCCCATCTCGCTGGGAGACCCCATCCTGGCTGGAAGAAAACCAGGCTGGAAGGGAGAAGGTGGCCCTTTGCCATGCTCCTGGTGTTTCTCCGTAAATAGCAGCCCTCTCCCTTCCCCACATCCGTGGGTGTTAAGCTCTCTGACACGGGCTTGGGAAGATGGTGACCACCTTCTCTGTGCTGCCAGACCTTTCTGAAGGTGCTGGAGTGGCTGTGGTGGGAAGTCTGGCAGAGGCCAAGGCAGAGGCCACTGCGGCTGCTCCAGCACCAAGAGAGGTCTGCATGGCTGCTTCAGCCTTGGACATTCGCACAGCTTGTGCTGATGGGACATGGGGTGATGCCATCCCTGCTGATCTGGACAGGAACCCCTCCGCCTTGGAGCTGGCCTGGAGGAGGTCACCACACTCATCTGTGGTCATGGCTTCCAGCTTTTTCTTCTTTCCTATATCCCGCTTTTCCAGGATGGACAGGACTTGATGATTACACACAGAAAGACATGATGGGAGGATGCCCCCCCATGTCATCTCCAATCTTTGCTATCCATCACAAAAATCGGAGGGGAGGGGAAGGCTGGAAGAAAGCTGGGTTTGGCCAGGCAGGATGCAACCGTGGCGGATGGGAACAGGAGGGAGAAGGGAGCAAGGAGAGAGGCAGCGAGAAGATGGTGTTGGTGTGAGCACAAACGGCCCCGCACCAGGCAGGAACAAACTCAGGCTGCAAATAAGAGTGGCTGTGACGTCCTGGGGTCTGGAAAAGCCTCCAGCGGGCTCTGCCAGGACAAATGCGCAGGTTTTGTGAGGAAAAACAATGTGGAGAACCAAAACCCAGCAAGAAAAGAGGTTGTGTGGGGGACATCTGCCAGCCCTGACCAAACGCCAGCTTTTGCTGTTGGCTCGCTCCGGCGGCGCTGGGGATGCTCTTGCAGAGAGCAAAACCCCTCTGGGAAGGGAAAAGCGCCTGGGAAAGGGCGTCCTACCTGTGGTCTCCGTAAAACAGGGAGGGATTAGCCAACAGGGAGGGGGCTTTAACCCTTTTTTGTGGGCATCTTGGGGGCCCACTGGTGCAGCCGGCTGAGAAGCAGAGAAGGGATGGCAGGATGAGCGGAAAGGCGAGCGAAAAGGTTAATTCCCATCCTTCCATCAGGGATAATTCCCAGCCGGGGCTGCCTGCACTCGTATCCAAATGGAGCTGGCTGGGTTGGCAGGGGACAGGGCAGGTGGGATGAGGGGGTCGCCTTTGCCTCTTTGTCCACATCCCGCGGGCTCCAAGAGCTTTTCGAATCCTTTCATGCCGCCTGGCTGCGGCAGAGGCTGGCACGCTCCCGTCTGCCGCACGCTTTTGATTGCTCGAGCCGCAGGTTTGGAGCCTACGTCCCTGCTTTCATGCACGGCTCCATCTGTTAATGACGAAAAAAGAAGAGGCTGGGAGCTTTTGTCGCTCTCGCTAGCCCCCGATAGCCTGCCCTACATTATTCAGTACTGACTGAGCGCTTTTTTTTTTCCTCCCCCTTCCTCCTGCTGCTATTTTCTTCCCTCTGTAACTTTTCTCCCTATGACTTTTTCACTTCTCTGGCTTCTGAGCATCTCCTCCTGATGCTCCCCTCTGTGCACACACATGCGCTCTCTCTCCCCTTTTGCTCAATTTCTTCCCCTTTCCTGAGTTTTTCCCCCTCCATCCCTCTCTCCAGCTCTTCCCAGTTCCTCCAGCCCAGCAGCAGGACCCACACTGCTGCCCAAACCACTGCTCGCCCCATGTTCCTTGCGGCAAGGGATGCAGCCAGTAGCCTCATCCAGCCAAGTTTGAGGCCCACCCCACCATCCCAGGAGCATCCTAGCAGACACCATCCCCATCCCCACAGCTGGACCACGGCCAGACAGGAAACCAGACCTCCCCATCCCACCTCCCGCGGCCAGGACATGTTGGGTGATCCCCCCGGTGCAGAGTTGGGCTGCATCCCCTCACCATCCTCCGCACCTCCGAGTTGTCACTTTAGCATCTTTCTCCCAAATCAAACTTTTTGCAAAATTATTAATGCTAATTGTGCAATTGTTATCAGCCAGTGACCTTTGGGGAGGGGAGAGTGGGGGAAGCGCCTTCTCCCCGGCTGTTCGGCAGGCACCCGGCTTCCCATCTGCCGCCGCGCAGGCAGCAGGGGAGTGGGCAGCAGGTGTGGGGGAGGCTCGTTCGATGTTTTTGGCCACCGGAGCCAGCAAAAAAGATTGAAAGATGCCAGGTAATATTAATCATATTAAATGTCAGCGGCTGGCGGGGTGGGGGAGGTGGGGGGCCATTGGCAGCCACGTCGATGTGCGCTCGCTCGGGTTGTAGCCCTCGGTCGGCAAATTCACTTTGATTTATGTAAGGAGATCAAAGCCTCATTTACTAATGCACCGGCAAATCTGGGCCCCGCTGCTCCCCCTCGGCCTTTGGCATGCAAGTGCCCACCTTAGCTGCTGGGACAGGGTGGGCAGGACCACGGGACGATGCCTGCGGGACGATGCCTGCGGGACGATGCCCTTGGCACATCCCAGGGACCATGATGCTGAGCTGGGTGTGCGCACACAGCAGCCTCATTCCCTCCCCTGGACCCACGAATCCTCCCAGCCTGCCCGCAGCTCCTCGGCGGCCACCGCCGCGGGATGCTTGCTGCTGCAGGATGACACACCCGCCGCACCGGGGTTTTTCAGACCCTGCCACCTTTTCAGATTCTTTTGGACGCAGGCAGGAGCTTGGGGGTCATTAAACCCCAGGAGCAACTCTTCTGGGTGGCGGGCGAGCACGGACGCATTGGCCTTCCCCTCCTCCTCACAAGAGAAGAGCTCACTGCCCATTCCTGTCCCCCTCAAACCTCGCTGGGGGGCCTGGGGCTGTCACGATTCAGGGCTCTCCATCCTCACTCTGCTGGAGATGGAGGCGGGAGGGAGGCAGCCGGCTCACTCCCGTTTCCATGCCTTTACCCACGGGTTTCCTGCCAGCAGCTGGGTCACTGGCCACAACGGCACAGCCGGACACCGGCTGAGAAGCAAACAAGCTGTTATGGCTCTACCGAGACCAGGTCCCCCACAGGGCCTGTTCGGCTGTCCCCCCTCCAGGTCAGCTCCCCTCCAAAGGACGAGAATGGCATCTGCACCCCAGCACAGCCCAGGGGGCTGAGACTATTCCCTCCTCACTCCAAAACTGCTCCGTTTCCATGTGCAGCAGTAATTAAAAGTGTGGAAAAGAAGCATCTGGGCCCCCCGGCTCTGCGTGCCAAGATGCACCCGAGCGTATGGATGTGAGCACGCGTGGAGAGCAGCAGCAGGGGGGTGGGGGGGGGGACACACTTCTCAAAAACAGAAGGAAAAAGCTGAGCCAGGCTGCTGCACGAGAGGAAAGCGTGAGCGATGCCTTGGAGGGTTTAGGAGAACGTGACA
>JAAGAY010145098.1:0-20031 GCA_011801015.1 Ardeotis arabs
TCTGAGCAACCTGATCTAGTGGGGGATGTCCCTGCTCCTTGCAGGGGGGTTGGACTAGATGACCTTTGAAGGTCCCTTCCAACTCTAACCATTCTGTGATTCTATGATTCTAAGGTAGGGGATACTCTACCACAGTCTTCTCATTCCGGCTCCTCCTACTGCCTTAATTAACTGCTTTAAGATCCATCTTCTTCAATCGTTGTCACCAAACCAAGCTGATAAATTAACATGTATTGCTCAATTTCAACAAGTATTTCAGTACTGGTAATAATAGTGTCTTAATTTCCTTGATTAAATAATTTGGTTTTTTTGCTTTTAATTTCAGAATATAGTTGTAAATTTCTTTAGCAAATCTTTTAGCTTATATATTGATTATGCAGTAGATGCTATCAATAAAATTTCTTTCTTTAAAATGAATCTGTCCACTGTGAACTTTTTAAATTGACTGTGACTATTAAGATTAGAAAACTGGTGTAGCTGCTCCATCAGTCTAGAAACCAACTGCAAAATGTGGCAATTGCTTTTTTAAAAAATGCATTATTCTTCTCGTTTAACTCATAATATTTGTAATTTGAGGTTTGGACTAGTTAACTATAGGACTTATGGTGATTGATTGTCTTCGTTTTCAGATGTAGTTGTTTTCTGATTCCTCCAGTCAGAAAAAGATCTTTCTAATCATCCCACAATGCAACATATGCTTACTTTGGAGCTTGTATGTTGCTTGGTTTTGATGGCTTTTTATGATGGCCTGAGATAATCCATATGGTGCAAAATATGCTGTATTTATTATCCTTCAGAGTATGCTACAAAGCTCATATTTTTCCTAGGGCTTTCAGGCAGGTAAGATAAGCAGATGATTGATAAAGTGGTTTTTTATTTCCCTTTTATTGTAATTTCCTATTTTTATTTTATCACAAAGATGACGAATATTTGCCTTGATTTTTAACATAACAACGTACAGATTAAGACGTCATCCATCTGTTGTTTCATGTACTGTGTAAATGCCATATACTCTGCTCTATGAAAACATGCTTAATGGGCCACCTCCTCAAAAAACAGTTTAAGCCACAAGATATTAATAGCAATGGCTGCTACTTAATTAGAGTAGGAGTGTATCCACTATTTATATAGTGCCATAAGAAGTGTATTCTTGGTATAAGATAGAATCATAGAATCATAGTATGGTTAGGGTTGGAAGGGACCTTCAAAGGTCATCTAGTCCAACCCCCCTGCAAGAAGCAGGGACATCCCCCACTAGATCAGGTTGCTCAGAGCCCCATCCAGCCTGGCCTTGAGCTTCATGCTCTTTTTATTTTCTGGGCCTCTCCCAAGGAAGCTATGAATGGACTTGCATCAGCTGCAGTTCATTTGCTGAAGTACTTGGAGATACCTAGGGTTAAGCCTGATTTATATTTATTACCAATACAAATGATTTAGGAATTTGTTAGACCTCTAAACTGGCCACTGGTAGGGTCTTCACAAACATGCTTTCCTAGCTATGGCTGTGTTGGTCTTTTATTCAGTCCCTCCAAAAGTGCCTAGTGCAAAGGAAATCTAAGAGTGTATGAAATACAACACAAGTGCTGACTTACCTCATAATATCTAGTTTTTCTATAGTCTGAAACTTTTCCCAGCTCAGTAGTCTCACTTGGAAGAAGTCTCCTTTATTAAATTGAGTCCAATTTATTTATCATTTATTAACACTGGTAATAAAATCACATTTCTTGTTTCCTAAATTCCACTGTATCTTGATTCCTAATTAGGTCATATCTGCTACTTACTGTCCAGTATCCATTGCAGAGAGGATAAGTCAACAAAAACAAACTGATTTGAGAATATAGTTTAGCTGTAGAGGCATTTTTATTTAAAACAGAACCAAAACTATTAAAACTTTTGAAATAATAATAGTAATGTGAAAACTTGGGTTTGTAATTTGGAAAATAGGAATGAGCTGATCAGGAAGTATCAAGAGAATTGGAAGGATTCTTTTTTTGGTTTGGTTTGAGATTTTGGACAGATATAAAGAAATTTGACCAAAATATTTATGGTTACTGTCACACGGATGACCAGGAAGAAGCGAAGAATATCCCCCAAAAGTGTATTCTGGAAAATATCTGAAAGGAAAAAGATACTGACTTTGCAACAATAAAGAGTGGCTATTGGCACAAGTCGCTCAATAAGTGGAAACCTAACTTTTGGTTCTGAAGATTTCTGTTTCACAGTGACGCTATTACTGCCCACTAGCAGAGCACGACAGTGCCACAGAAATGGCAATGCTGGATTGAAGCAAAGGAATCAAAGTAGATTCTAATTTATGAATGATGAGATTAAAACCAAGTATGAATAAAAAAATCACTGAATAGAGGAAAAATTTAGAAAACTTTCTAGTCAGACTATCTTTAATGTATTTTCCAGTTCATTTTACTAACCTGCACAGTACGTTTAGAGAGAATTAATTTTATTTTAATCCTTTCACAGATAAGTAGAAGGGGAGCTGGACTAATAACATTCCCTCCTGTGACTAATTTTATTCATTACTTTACCTAATAAAAACTTGATAATTTGAATGTAGCTTAATGTATCTTTCTATTTGGAGGTCAAGTGTTCAAAATAAATGGTCATGCTTCCTAAGAATAAATGTCCCAACAATAATGGTTTTCATATTATACTATTTTTTTTTGTCCAAGAACCTAATTTTCCCTTTTTAATGACTTAGAGCACTATGGAAATAATGACTTAGAGAGCAGTAGCAATGTAAATACAAATGCAGCATCTCACTAAAAATAATCAGAACAGTTAAACAATAATAAACTTAGATAAGCAAGTCGGGCTAAACGTAAGTTGAATACTGAGAATGCATTGATGATACCTGCTGCTGAAGAAATATTAAGGAAAGTGAATAGGCAAACAATGAAATTACACTTACCCAGTTTGCTTTGTGAGTAAGCATTGATTTCTGTTGCTGAAGATTATTTTGGCGTACAAAGATCAGAAATTAGTTTCACGTACAGTTTTTCAATGCATTTATCTTCTATTAATCCTAGGTATTTTCAAAGTACCAGTTAGTTTAAATTATTTTTTTTTCTGAAAAGAGAACATCTCAAACTTCAGTAGTAGAACTACTTTATGAAAAATATTATCTATTATTTCAAAGTGTCATTATTGTGAAAAACCATACTGTATTTTTATTTCTAGAGTCACAAACTGTTTATTTTCCTTCCTTGCAGTTACTTTTCTTTTTCTGTCTTCAGCAGAAAAAGCAAAGAAACAACATGCCCTCTCTTACTGCTGCATATCACTAAATTCCATATCTTTTCAAGACACTATCTCAACAATTTATGTCTTTGCCAGAGGCTTTGCCTCAGGACATGTCGTTAGCTCGTTCTGTGTCTAAGATTATTTAAATCCTTTTCTATCCCATGTGATCTACACAGTAACTGTTAACTCCATTATTCACGTTATTAATTTCCCAAATTGTTTACAATTTTATTCTCAGAATAGCCCAAATCAATAATTTTTAAAGGAAAGTAGTTACAACATTGGCTGACATATTTTATACATTTGAAATATTTTTTCCTTATAAAAAGTAATAGAACATAGCAATATTCTATTTCTGAATGTTTTTTGTTATTTAGAAAGCAGACCTAATATGTATAATAAACAAAATCTAGTAGTTCATTTTATACACCTAAATATGCTGAGCCCTTTAACTTTCTAAACAAAGTCATTTTAAGTTCTCATGTTTTCACGTGATGTCAAAATATTTTATACAATATATACATATTATTTTAGAGTAACTGCACCAGGCATCACAAAGGGAGCTTGAGGAAAAAAAAACAGTGTAGGATTTAGAGAATATTTTATAGAACTTCTTTTCCCCTCTATGGAAAAGCATGTTGCATCGTTTGAACACTACAGAATAAGATACCATAGGTTACCATTTTTGTCTAAGGTAAAATTTCTAAAATTTCTTGGGTTTAGAGGTTCAGGCCAGAAGGGACCACTCATCTGACCACCAAGAGATCACTAGGCTGACCTCATCTATGTCATAAATGACCAATATTTTTTTTCAGAAAGCCACAGACCTCAGTTAAATCAAACCTGTCCATTTCTTAAATATTTTCTGAAGATACATTCTACTGTGATCACCTCTTCCTAAACCCACAGTATTGGTGAGGAGTTTATATATTGGAATGATTGAGACTGTCAAACCTTAACCAGTAGTACTTCAGTGAAAAGCTGAAAATAAAAGCTGAGTAAAGAGTTCTTTCTGACCCTGCTAACCCTGTGTCTCAGGTATGTGACCCTGACTATATGAACACAGTGGCAGGCATCTGAGAGGTGTAATTCACTCTCACCTCAAAGATTTTTTTACCTGCTAGATAGCCTTTCACCATAAAACTCAACTTCTGCTATCTGAGAGATGTCCCAGAGAACAGAGAAACAAAAATAATTAGCCAGTTCTGTACTGTGAGAAAAATGCTGTTAGGCACTGCACATTGCATCCAGAAGCCTGAAGGCATAATTTTTAGGAAAATCATTGTACTGAGGCAGATATGAGGCATCATGAGTATCTGAAAGGTGATGCAAGCCATCATTTTCTCAGTGAAGAAGGAGGGATGAGCAGAGAGCAGGACAAGCAGTATAGCTATCTTATTTAGTCAGACAGAGCTGTATGAATACTGTACACTTAGTAAGAAGAAAGCCGTCTTTCTGCTTTATCCCACATGATTCCCTTTCAGACAGAGTAATCTGGAGGCAGGGAGATTACTCCTCTTCTGAAAGCAAATAAGCTTTGTCTCCCTGAAGGACATGATGGAGCTTGCAGAGTCTGCAGCAACAGTGCAGACTGGAACAATCCTGAAAAAGAAAGCACAGAGTCTGCCTGCTGTAGGAAGCAAGCACTAAGGTGAGCCTTGTAAGATCATGGAAGGAAAGAGACTTCGTTCAGGACCAAGAGTATATAGTAAAGAATTTATTCAAGTTAGAGAATAATTTTGCTTTCAAGACTTTCATTTAATCTATTAAACTTATTCCTTTATGTATAAAGTTACCTTTTAAAAATCTGGTTATCTTGTGCTCTAAACAAAGTCTGTCATTAAAGAGGGGACTCCTTTTATGCCTTATTGGAGAAGTACCAACCTCATGCAGTTCAACCAGGCCAAGCGCAAGGTCCTGCACATGGGTCGTGGCAATCCCAGGCACAAATACAGGCTGGGTGGAGAATGGATCGAAAGCAGCCCTGAGGAGAAGGACTTGGGAGTGCTGGTGAATGAGAAGCTCAACATGAGCCGGCAATGTGCCCTTGTGGCCCAGAAGGCCAACGGCATCCTGGGCTGCATGAAGAGGAGCGTGGCCAGCAGGTCGAGGGAGGTGATTCTGCCCCTCTACTCTGCCCTGCTGAGACCCCACCTGGAGTACTGTGTCCAGTTCTGGAGCCCCCAACATAAGAAGGACATGGACCAGCTGGAGAAGGTCCAGAGGAGGACCACGAAGATGATCAGAGTGCTGGAGCACCTTTCCTATGAGGACAGGCTGAGAGAGTTGGGGCTGTTCAGCCTGGAGAAGAGGAGGCTCCGGGGAGACCTTATAGCAGTCTTCCAGTACCTCAAGGGGGCCTACACGGAAGATGGGGAGAGGCTGTTCAGTAGGGCTTGTTGTGATAGGACTAGGGGTAATGGTTTTAAAATGGAGGGAGGTAAATTTAGATTAGATATTAGGAAAAAAATTTTCACGATGAGAGATGTAGAACACTGGAACAGTTTGCCCAGAGAGGTGGTGGATGCGGCATCCCTGGAAACGTTCAAGGCCAGGTTGGATGAGGTTCTGAGCCACCTGATCTAATCGGGGATGTCCCTGCTCCTTGCAGGGGGGTTGGACTAGATGACCTTTGAAGGTCCCTTCCAACTCTAACCATTCTATGATTCTATGATTCTATAATTTCAACAAAAGGGCGACAATGCAGAGTCCCTTTAAAGGGAGGCTTTTGGCCTCAGATAGACTGGGAGGGTTTTTTTTCTATGTTTAGGCTGTTTTGTTCTCCCTCTCTTCTTTTTTTTTTTTTGTCTGGCTACCGGATCAGGTGGCCAGAGCTCATACAGAGAACTGATCCCATTAAAAACATATACTTTTTTTTTTGTTTTCAGCTGAATGATTTCCTTAATGCAAATTACTGTGCAAAGAAGGGAGGAGGAACATATGAATGCACATGGAAAAAAGGCTGGAACTTATCCTTTTGCCTAAATTGCTAGTCAAACCACACCTATAGATGCATTAGAAGTGCCAGTGAGATGATCCAGGCTCCACCATATCTACAGTACATGCTCACTTTCATATTTACTCCATTCACTTTCAGAATCTCTCCAAAATGTTGGCTTAAAGCTTGTCTTCTTAGAATGAGCAATTTACCTTTCTTTCAGAAACAAGCTTTTTTTTTTTTTCAGAAAAAATTTCATACTGTTACACTGCTGATGTAACATAAGCACACTCATTTTGAACATTGGATAGTAAAGATTTCAAGTTCTGCATTGCCAGGCATGTCAGAATACCCTTTGCTGTTCTGAAGTCTCTACAACAAGTGCTTTATTCATTCAACAAGAACTAAGATTCAACAAAGAAGGAATAGTGGAAACAGACAAAACCTAGAAATGATAACAGAGAAAGTTGACATTAGTATTTTGAGATCGTGCAGTTAGTTTCCAGAAATTGTGAATAATGAAAGTAGACTTTCTTATTGCATATCTGTCTCAGTATACAAAAAAATCTGCACTGATCAAATCTAATAAACCAAAAGATTAAAATTAAGTGCATTTGTTTGTAGCTAAATAGTATTTTATCTTGCTTCAATGCAATGTAAAAAAAATCTTAATAAAAAACCATCAGGAAATCAAAGCTCAATATGTGTGCATGTTTTTTATATCCCACCAAGGTGACTGTTTTTCATAAACTTCATATGAGTCGACAGAGAATAAACAAGTGCCTTTTTCTAACAATTTAATTGAATGCAATGGATTTAATTATACTAAATTGATCATAATAACGGTTAATAGTAACTTAATATCACCAATTAGTTTGATACAAACTGTTGTTTTACAGCCTCTATAAGATAAAAGCTTAATTAGGTAGTCATGCCACATCTTGGGTACAAATCACATTTTATGTCTTTCCAGAACTCTGCCATCAAAGGAGATGTTCAGAAGTTAAAATTTAGAATCATCAAAGAGACCAATCTGTAGTGTATAGTGATCTATTATTGCTCAGATTATTTAACCAAATAAATACTAAAAATGTTTCTGTCATTGCTACTTTCTTTTACTTTGGATTTCAAAAGAGCTCATTAGTCTCACTTCTCAGAGTGAAATTTTTCTGCTTTAACTTCTGAAACAACTTATCACAGGGACAGAAACATAAAAAGAGTAGAGTAAGACTCTAATAACAGGCAACATTCCTAAAACTTTGTTCTGTATTATTTTCTGAGGAACATCAAAGGATGCTTTGGGTTCAATACTCTGTGGCTACCTTAGCCCCATGTCATAAACATAGAAATTATATTAAGAAGAACACAGACAGTGTAGAGAGACCAGAAATAATATTGGCCTGTAGAGTTCATGTCAGTATGAATTCTCACTGCGTAACTCTCTTCTTATTCTGCATAGTCTTTCAGTTGCACTTGAAATACAAGTGTCAGCATTGCAAGTCTAGATCCAGCTCTCAACTTGCCACTGTCTGAATTCTTGAATATCATACTCTCATTTGAGCCAAGCTGTTGACTAAATGACATTTTATTTTCATGTACATCAACTTGAAATAAGTGTATATTGTTTTCTAAGTTTAATTTCTGTAAATAGAATTTAAAGTTATTACAATGTGAGCAGCAGGAAACTTGAAGCTCTCCCAGCTGCCAAGACAGAAACGGCCAGAAGCATAGATTGTTGTTTTTTCTCTAGCTAAATCTATAGCAGTAAATAAAATTGAAATCGGAAGACTGTTCTCTGGACCTGAGGCCAACCAACAGGTCCCAGATCATATGTATAAAAATACTTATTGCAAAATAAGTTGGCAGCATTTAAACTAGGAATTTTTCCTGAATTGCACTGAGCAGTGAACTTTTGCAGATTCAGAACTGGAGGTGGTAGCTAGCCTGGGTGACAGCTGTAACAGGAACTGTGATAACTTCGTAAAAATATGGATTATTATGTGTCAGGACCTGAACTCATGTTGTGGACCTTTTTAGTCTAGTAATGTAAGTGTAACCTCGGTGAAAAGCATAAAGGGGTAGCATATTTATTTATTATAGAATATGAAAAAAAAAGATTGTTTTTTCCTTCTGTATTCTCAGAGCAATTTACATGATGCCTTGTCATTAGCTTCTTTGCTCTTATTTATTTAGTTAAATTACTGTCTAAAATCAGAGTAAGAAATCGGCTCCAGGTCCGGGAAATATGAGTCCGCTGTCAGAAGGAATGAGAAGAAATATGTTGTTGACTCATTAGTTTGTCTGCAACATGAAAGTGTGTGCTACCTGGTGTCTCAGTAGGGCAGTCAGCACCAACAGATGTGAGCAGTCTAAAATGTTGCATCTTACTGCAGAGTGAAAATCAAATGACTCAGAGAGTAACTGGTATATTTTCTATCTAAATAAATCTACTGAAAGTAATATGAGGTTCTGCCTTGTTCTCTAGATGTTATTACTGCGAGGCTGGGGTTTTTTTGCTACATAGATCTCCCACAGAAAAATGTTACAGGATTGTAGAATTGTAAGATAATTTAGGCTGGAAGGGACCTCGGGAGGTCTCTAGTCCAACCTGCTGCTCAAAGCAGGGCCAGCCAAGGGATCAGACCAGGTTGCTCAAGGCTTTGTTCAGCTGGGTTTTGAAAACCTCCTAGGGTGAAACCTGCACAACCTCTCTGAGCAGAGAGGTCCAGATGTTCTAATCTTAAAGTTGTCTCAAGCACCCTTACAAAGCCTGGGTTTTTAAAACCAGTACTGGGTCAAAATTGTTCATTAAGAAAATGTAACTGTCAATTGTCTGTGACAATAGGTCTGGGTTTTTTTGTTGCAATTTTGCAAAAATAAACATTCTACTGCAAGAAGCAGTTTGAGTATGAAACTAGGAAGTGCAATCTACTAGATACTGAGTGAAAATAAAGGGAAACATGAGTTTACTTTGATTTTTTTAGGCTAAGAAATCTATAAAATAATAATTAAACACAGGGAAAATGAAATATGTTTCTTATCTTTAATCAATCAATTGCCTTCAATAATATCAGGGAACATAGGGACTGTTTTTTAGAATACATGACTCTTTAATAAAGAGTCTCTTTATTAAAACTCTTTAATTCATATAGTTCACAACTCATATTTGATATAGTTGTTTGCAAACCTACTGCTGTTTTTGTTTAACAGACTGAAAGCTAACATTATATCCTAAGTAATTCAAGGGTAATTAGTGAATTATTTATTGTTGTTCAGCATGATGATGTTCAAAGTGAAATTGCTAGATGGGTGCAAGTTTCAGTGTTGTTTCTAGAACAAGAGATTTCCCTTTCTTATCAGAAAAAACATATTAAAGAGGCTTTATTCCCAGCAAGGCTGCACAGCATGGCGGATACTTAATACTTGATCTGGACATCCTCTTCCATCATTTGTGTATTACCTGTTTACCGTTTTAGGAAAATCTCAAATGTATAATTTAATCATCACTAATAAATGTCAGCAAGTAAGGACATTATGTAAAAGGATTTGGATTTCATGCAGATATTGTCATGTTTAGGTTCCGTTATCTCAACAGTTATCAAATTATTATCTGACCTTTCTATCCTTCCAACCTGTGAGGCATTAGGCAATGGATTTAATACCGTTTAGACAGAACTCATCTTCAGGTTATAATTAATAGGCCAGTATTTAATCATTACATTTATGTGAGTACAAATGAGGAATCTATGAACTGTTACTGCTGGGTTGGACTGAGGCACAATTACTCGTAGCTTACCCAGCAAAAGTGCTTGAGAGTTGCTGTATGCATTTCCACATTTGTAATTATGCAAAAAGCTCTGTCTTCTTGCTTGACCTTTAAAGCACCCAGTGTGCTTATTGTAGAAAAAGCATTTTAAAAGCCTAATGGAAATTTCATAGAGTGCATATATGACCTGGTGATTGTATCATCAGCAAATGCTAAACAGTAATGGTTTACGGTTGTTATTCTAATTTGGCCAGACTCTGCTAGATTCAATCAAGCACAATCAAAGGTGCATGGCTGACATTCAAACAAGCTTAGGGTGAAGGCAGCTCACGCTATTGGATTGCATTAACTTGTTTTCTCACATAAAGTACTGGGAATTCATTTCAAAACATTTTTATATGTGCACACAAAAATACCTCTGCATATCCATCATGTAAGATATTAAGGACAAGTTAACAAATATGTCTAAAGCTAACATGAAAAGAACTACATTTTTAAATAGAGAGCTTGTCTAATAGAAGTATATACATGGTCATGTAACCCATTACAGCCTTAGCATCTCAAAATGCATAGAAGAAATAGTTTAAAAATAATTTAAAACCAAAAAAAGTTGTTTGGGCAGCTTTCCTTCATTTAGCACATCTGTTAATTAGTATTAAAAAATAAAAATGCCTGTCAGTTCCCCTCCTGACTTGCTTCCACTCCAATCTTAAGAATTATGTTTTATGTTTATATTCATAAGTATTATATCCTTTTATAAGAAAGAGAGGAAATTTTAGATATTAAAAATCAATCGTTTTTTCCTTAGAACTCTCACCAAAGCTTTCTGCTGTAGAAGGAATATATCCAAGATGTCACACTGAGTTCAAGCCTTAGGAAAAACTGCTTGATTATTGCAAACAGAGCTACTGAGATTGCATGTGAGTTACACACATTATCAGCAAACTTCCTTTGTAAGCAAATAAGGAAAATGGTGTGCTGCAGAATGTTATGTATGTGCTTAGACGTACAATCATTGCATAATATCTTCAAAACGTGGTAGGAAAACATTCCTTTCTTTGCAGTACTGGCTACAATTTTCTGCTTTTTCTCATGTTAACTATTAATAAGCAAGTTTCAAAAAAACTTTGTAAAAATTAAGGGAAAACAAAAAAAAAAACCCTGAACCAATCCCTTAAGAGGTTTTTTTTTCACTCCACAGAATAAAAACCCAAATTTATTTTTCTTCTTTAATGTCGTTTTTAACAACAAAACTTCGTGTTCTTCATCTGAAGTTATTTACCGTAGGACAGACAGGCCATTTTGCTCGCAAAAACATCTCTAGTCCTATCTGTTAAAAGGCTAATGCCACATTTGTATATTTTTCTGAAAGCATCACAAAACCAGAATTAGACAGAAAACAAAAACAGAGAACTTTTTGCAAATATTTCTGATGTTAAGTCTCCATCCTCTCAATTAAAAAATTATAGAAGACCTTATCAAATAGTATGTGAGAAATCCTTTATAAATCATTATCTGACAGAAGACAGTGAAGAAGACTTTCCATGCTCTTTTTGTAACTAGTAAGTTTCAGAAGATAATTTTGCATTGTCAAAGTTAAACTGAATTAATGCTTCACCTGTAGCACCCTATCTAAATTACAGGCTGTTACTTTTACAATTTTGTTTGCTATATGCTATTTTCACATAGATTTTTTTGTGACACCTGTATTACAAAGGTGCTTGAGTATTTTTAAACATATGCCTGATTGAGCTCTGATTTGTTTCATGTGCAGAGAGAAGGATAGGCTGAAATAAGTTCCTGTGTGAGAGATTCTTGTTTAGTTCTGGTGTTTCTTCACTGTTTTTTCTTTCATGAGGACAGAGTTCTTGCTGCCAGTTTGTTATCATAATGTAAATGAGCATTGCATCAATAAAAAAAATTAAGGAAAATCAAATTGTTTCCTTTTCACGTTCTTTATTGTTAAAAATTTATGCATGCTCTTAAGAGCGACACGTATGTGGTCAGGCGGAGGGAAGAGGGAATGTATGTATTAATTTCAGGGCCTAATGTTACTTCCTTCAGTTTTAGGAATAACGCTTTTGAAGGTAAGTATTACACATTATACTAGGGCTGCACTCTCTAAAATGCAGTTTATTTTAAATTGTTTTTCTGGATTGTCTTTTTTGTTATGAAAAAGAGGAATATTTAAAATATTTTAAGTAAGTGGATGTCTTTTTTTCAAATTACAAAACCTTCTTGTTTAAAATTGTCTGACTTTTTAATTCAGTCATTATTATGTGTTTTGGCTTTTTTAGCAATTTTGCTGCTCAGATTTATAATATGGTTTCATTTAAAAGTTCAAACCCCAAAGACATGTCAACGTACAGCTTGTTAAACAGCTTCTTTTATGTTTATGGTCTTTAATATAAAAACAGCTATTTACTTGATTTTCTTTCCTCATTGGTTTAGTAACAGCCTAATTAATTTGTCAGATAGACAGTAATGTAAATTATATATGGTAGTAAAATGTGCCTATTTCTAAATTCTGCAGGCAAGGCATGGTACCATGTGAAGCAGAAATGACAGTCCTGAGGATATCTGCAAAGACAAGTATGCCTAGCAATTTCTGGTCCAGTTCATATCAGCTTGAAACAGGATCCATATTTGTTGGTGGCTTGCCTCATGATTATGCAGTAAAACAGGTATTTTTTATTATTTATTTTTATTTAAGATATTTGTTATTTTGAGAGTGGATATAACAGGATATAACTGAAGAGATTTAAACTATGCAAAAAAAAAATTACTTAAAGCTTTTTCGGGCATCTAAGGGATGAATATGGTCCCTTGCAGAGTTTTGTTGGTGCCTGGGACTTTGGTAAGTAAAGTAAACAGCATTCTGGCCTGAAGTTATTATCTGCATTCCTGTTTGTCTTGACTAGGCAGAGTTAAGGAGCAAATACGATCAAATTTAGAGGAGGCACCTGTTACCTCAGGTGCTATTTCTGTTAAGATGTGAAAAGTGCACCTGCATGGGGTTCCATAAACAAAGAGGCTCTGTGCTTGCATCCTGTGTTGGCAAAACAGGTATGTGTAAAAATGGACCAAGAGAGAGATAATTTGTGGAACTGCATTAATGAATGGGAGTTACGGTGCAGGAACTTGAATTTGTGGGGCCATGTACGCAGCTAGGGTAAGGGCATATGCAGGGGTGAGAAGTAATGTTCAATAGGGCTCGCACAGAGTTAGGGAATAAGGTGAAGGTGATAAGAGGAGTACGCATAGTGTCATGCAGAGAGTTGGAGAGAAGAGGATCATTACGGAGTTTTTATGGAGGAATTTGGGGTAGAGTAGTCTCGATAACAGATGCACATCACTTAAGTGGTTTCTAATGAAAATATTAATTTTCAAAGCTACATGAGTATAAATAGTGATTTCTATTCTAATCTATGACACTCACACTCTTCACAGTCACACTGATCAAAGTCCCAGCCACTGTAATTCATTTGAGATTGATACTGTACACCCCAGGGACGCTCACTCCAGCTCCTGGCAGCATGGCCCCTCTGCAGAGCAGTTCCCAGCTGGCTCAACCAGCCTGTCAGGTTTCTGAGTACACAGTCCTGCTCTACACCCAAGGGGCTATTGTCATAACTATTTATAAATTTGAAAATTATATTGTTTGCGTAAGGTGCCAGCGGCCTTGCTAGTCGCATAGCCCCAAGTCAGCCTCTGACTTTCCCTTTATCTAAAGCTAACCAGTGTTGCTACCTGGCTTATTTCACTCTCTAGTCTTATGTCCCAAGTTTGTTACCAGAATGTAAAGCTGTTCAGCATTACATAACAAATATCTGTAAGTCTCTATTTGTTTTCCATGCATAACGGAATAAACAAAACTTTTAGTGCTCAGTTGGTGTAGTCCAGGTCTCATTTATCTGTACAGGGATCTTTGGATAGGTGTCACCACAGAACTGTAACAAAGTTAATCTGGTTTGTTTGTTTGTTTGTTCGAGTAGTCAGAGCTGGACATATGTAGTCCAGATTTCATTTTTTAAGCCATACTTTTGGGTAAACTTCACCCTGTGACAATTGTTTTAACATTTTTATTTCTGTTCTGTTCTTCAGTAAGTGAAGGTCATCTTATAATGAGGCAAATACAGTAATTTCAAGCAAAATGTTGTTTTGATGCTGCTACTATAATGCAGCATTTCTAGATTGCTTTCACCTTATAATAAATTGTACAGTAATCGATGAAGTGACAATATTGTTGAAATCCAACTTAAAAGTTCTTGTGAGTAGATGCATTTAGGGTTACAAAATACTCAGCCAAAACTGGCATTACAAAACCCAACAAATTGTAGTTATATAACTTCTCCCTTAATTCAAATGTTCATACTCAAACTATTAATTTGGAATACTTTATCCTGTTAGTTACATATAAAATTTTATTTAATATAGAAATGTGTCTTCAAGAAATGTTCTATATTAATAAGATACAAGAAAATAATATTTTCAGTATTTAATGACCTGTGTTCTGCAAGCTAAGTTAAATTGTTTCTGGGGATCCCCCAAAGAATTTATAGTGAAAACTTTGAGAAGTTCAATCCATGGAGTGTATTTAGAAGCAGGTAAAGAAGCAATTTGTTTGAGGATTATACATAACAATGTGTATGTGACATGGAAGTCTGAGATAGTAAATAGCTCTTCACTTGCATATATGTGTTAGATTGTCATATCAAGATGAGCTTACATTCTTTAAGGATGTTGCAGTTCAATAGATTATTCTATTCTTAATGCAGGATTAATAGCTGAAATGTTATCCACCATGCTTGTTACTTAGATGAGGTAATAGATCTGGGACATGTGCAAGTGCGCAAGCTGGTGATGCTTAATGTCTGTTAGTACTTGTAAAGCATATGTTCACATAACTTCCCCAAAAGGTAAAAATATGTCCTTGACTCTCAGCTGCCTCTCTAGTTTTCCTTGAAACTTTTTTGCAGGTCATTGCTTTCTGTTTGAGATTACCTCAGCCTTTTATTTCACTTTATCTTCTTTGCTCCTTTGTGATTTTTGTGTTCATTTTGATCTTAGTGTTTCATTTTGCTTAATTTTTACTTTTTTTTTTTGTAGCTTTGGGCAAGTCTAATTTTCCTTGGCTTCCCTAGTCTGTTGGCTATAAGCCACATACAGTCTATAAAGGCTGTACTTTTCCTTTTTGTCAGGGAATGGAGAACCATCTGTCCAAGTTCTCTTTATGTGGGCTTTTCAATGCCAGCAGTAGGAAACCACTCCAGGAAGTTTCTTTCTCATCAGCTTTGACCCAGGCAGTCAGGCTTCTACTGTAAAACCTTCATCACCTACAAAACAGAAAAGGTGTTTCTGACCTTCATCCTGCAGCTCAATTCAAGGGAGATTTCTGCTCCAGCTGAGACTCAACTTTTTCTGGCAAATGTTCTGATCACTCTTGGAGTCAAGTCTGATAATGACCCTTGTGATATCTGTAGTATCTGCCTAATAATACATTGTCTTGTTTTAGATAAGCTCCTTCTCTCCCTGGAGTAGTTCACTCTGCTGTTGGCTCTCCTACCTTCCAATATTGTGGAAGTTGTAGAGAGCAGTGACTTCAGACCCTAGACTGCTTCAGTTTCTGTCTAACAGGAACTTCTATATGCCAGTGACAGAAATTGTTGACACAGTAGTTCTGTGTTAGTGGACTTGGCTCATGGTACACTGTTAATTTCCAGGCTAGATTCCTCTTCCTTTCTTTATGAGTGAAGTTTGATATGATCTGTGAAGTCCTCAGGGTGAAATTTTGAATCCTCTGAGGATTTCCTATACTGCAGTTTTCTGATCAGCTCTCATATGTCCATGCATTTTTTCCACATATTTATTTTTTGTCTCTATATTATTTGGTATTGCTTAGAGTCAGAGTGCCCTCAACATGTAAAGCAAGGTGCAACAATTATTCTCTGCCTTTTAGTCTCTAAAAGTTGAAGCTTTCTTCTCCAAAAATGAGAGGGGAATTACCTCCCTATCTTTACTGCTTTTCCTTTTGTTCTTTAATGATATTTTGTATAAAGGTACTATAAGGGGTAGCCTTACTCTGTCTTTAAGGGAGCAAATTGTTTCAGTCTTCCTTAAAGATTGATTAGGAAACCATAGGGTCTTTCAGGAATTATTAAGAGAAGTTACTGTTTCTCTGTATGTACTTATTGAGGTATTTTGAGTCTGTTTTGAACCTGATTGTCATTCTGCCTATTATACACCATTTTGGATAGAAATATCAATAAACAAAGTCATAATAGTTCTAGACTGGAAGGTCTGATAAGCACCAACTATGTATGATTCCACCGCCCAGGGTAATAACAGACTTAGCACTATCAGCAGAAGTTTGAATTTCCTTCGTAGTCATCCTTTACTGATTTCCCTGGTTGGTGCCACAGCTTGAGAATGCGCTTCAGGAGAACAGCCTTACCCTCAAGGCAGTGATATATTTAAAAGAACATCTGTGACATCTTGGGAAGCAATGCCATAATACCCAACAGATTTCTTCATTAATCAGAAGCTCTCAGACCTCCTACATCTCTGTGCCTAGTGGCAGTGGTTGGTGGAGAGAAACACTACCAACAGTAGAGCAAGATAAAGTTATGGACTATTTAAGTAAACCAGACATATAATGTAACATGGGTCCAGATGGGATGCATACAAGCATGTGCTACTGGCTGTGGTCACAAGACCACTCTCTATCGCCTCTGAAAGACTAGAGCAATCAGAGGAGGTCCCTGATGAGAGGAAAAAGACAAATGTTATATCATGGTCATCTTCAAAAAGACCAAGGAAGATCTGGATAACCATGAACTGGTCAGGCCAAGGCACAGCTCAGTTCCTGAGACAACTGTAGAAACAGATGAAGGACAAGCAGGCCCTTGGGAATAACCAGCATGGATATGCCAAAGGGAAACTCTACTTGACTAGTACGATTACCTTCCATGTCGAGATGACTGGCTCTGTGAACAGAGGGAGGGCAGTGGCAATTCCTTACTTTTTTCCCCAGACTCCACTTCATTCCCAACTCCATCTCCTCCCCTGAAGCAGCACAGGGGGATGAGAAGTCGGGGTTGTGGTCAGTTCATAACAGCTCATCTCTGCCTCTCCTTCCTTGTACACATCTACAGTTCTCTGATGTTACAAACCCATAGATCAAAGACAGAAGAAGTATCTGCCTGGATATGAATTAGAGGGTAAGGATCTGCAGACACAGGTAGTAAACCAGGTAACAGATATATGCACTGAAACACCTTGGATGAATTCATCCACGTTCAAGCACTGCAAACTGTTTCAATGCAAACACACAGCAGGAAATTGGTTTTATGACTCTCTGCATACTGTCCTTTGCAAAGGTTAGTGGATTCATCTGACAGTGTAGGAAGGCAAAGCTGAACAGTCAGGAGGAAAGCTAAACTATAAATAGCTGGCTGGCTGACATGTCATCCTACTGCCTATACACAGCAAAACAACTCCCTTTCAGTTCTGTGATAGCTTTGTTTATTACTTATTTTTAAATCATATCCTGTTTCTTCATTAAAGAATGTGACGGCATACTTCAGACTTGTCACATCTAAGAAACAGGTAAACAGCAAAATCAGTTAAACAGTTAAAAAGTGTCACCTTTTTAGAACATTGGATTTTAAAGCTGTTTATGATAGCTGTTTTCTGAGACTTAAAAATCAACAACAGGGGACTAGGAACGAAACTACATACAGAAAAAATGTATTTTAAATCAGAAATTGAAAAAAAAAATATATATTGTTTCTGAAATCTCCAGACATGCTTCAGAATAATTAATGTCATGCTAGCTTTAGTATCATTGTTTACAATAGCTTGTTCCTCTGCAGAGAAGGTGAGATTGGTAAACATGAAATGGAAATTAAAGATTTTTTACAGATACCTACAGCAACAGCTGATTGCATCAATAGTGTTATTTCTGCTGCTAGAATTGCTCCAATAGTTTATATTTCTAGACTTAATAGTATTTTAATATTAAGAATGTGAAATGTCATTATAATATCTTCATATTCCTTTTCAACATAAAGAGTTTTCTGTAATTAAACTTTACATGTATTCAAACAGGGAGTTTTCAGAAAGAAATGAAGGTTCTGTACCAGAAGAATGATATTCTAAATAAAGTAAAGATAAAAGATTAAGTGGAAAGTATGCATATATATATGTGGGCCTTGGTATCCCCAAGAAAGAGATAATTGAGTGATATGCTCAGGATTGTAGTGTTAGTGTTTTAACTAAGATGAGATGGAAATCATTATATATCTTAAGTCTCCCAGTTAGACTACTAGCCCATACCTGGATGAACCTTTTTGTGGGGACACATATTTTAAATACATATGTATAAAATACGCTGTGCATATATGAGAAAACATGTAGTTTTCTTATGAAAAAGAGATAGTGTGATATCACAATCGTATGATGGTATGAAACTGCCCATTTAGTCTCAGAATATTCTCAGATATTATCCTATGTAAATAAAAATGTTTGAGATGTTTTATTAAACAATTGCTAGATCATACAAAATTACATTCTATTGCAATTACTCATCCACTGAATTCAATGGCATTCAGTGAAGAAACAGACAATGTAAAACAGGTGTTACAAAGTACAGAATCATGCCCTTCATTTGGAATGATCTGAAAGCAGTTTGCTGTACGTTACAGCTGCTGTGCTTCCATAGACCAAAGCAACAGTAATCCCTCTGTAACTGTCTAGTTAGACATAGTTTATGATCTATTTCCCTTGCCAGAGCACTGCAAAACAGTGGGAGAATTTTGTACAATCTGTGCACGCTATTCAGGTTTGATTATCTGCATTCACCGATCTGATAAAGCAGCAGAATGGGGCTCTGAGGGTAACTTCCACATAATAATTTATGACAACATTATATTTATGTTATGCTTTAACATCCTGCTTCAGTAGTGATTGGATGTGAAAAAATTGCAGTGGTCTTGTCGTGACCCAGTTAATGCCCCCTGGGCTGCGGTGTTCAACCTGAGAAGATCCCTGGATAAGCCGACAAAGGAAAAGACAGTCAACCTTTCATAGCATTACAAGGCATACTGGACTGCTACATGGCTGTTATGTGTTTACTTCAGTAGTACAAGCAAGAGTTCGATAAGGTTTCAGTAGTTTGAAACCTTAGAGGGACTACTTCTTGAACCTCCACAAATTTCCTTTTGGTCCAAAGCACATCTGAAATTTTCATACTTGATTATTAATTATGATTCATAAATCAATAATTAAGAATTATTTGTAAAATCATTTTATTTTGACAGAATTTTGACATATTGATTGACACTTGAATTGCCAGATCTCTTCACGGAGTCCTCTAAGTTTAAAAAAGACTGCTTCCATTTTCTTAATTTTTTTCTTAATCTATACAACGAGACCTGTAGATTGGTTATAGTTTTTTTCATTAGATCATAAATCTGACTGGCAATTATTCAAAAGATATATTTGATATAATTTAAAGCATCATCTGCTCCATGAGTTTAAGCTGTAGCTCAGAATAGAACTAAGTGGGAGGTAGTTGCCAGGCATTAGTCTTCCCTCAAGGTATAGTGGAATGCAGGTGCTTAGCTTGCAGTAGCTATGCATTTGAGTTTGAGGTCCTGCAGTGATATAGAAAATGAAAGTGAACAGTGCTAACTCTTTTATCCAATATCATAAAATCATAGAATGGTTAGGGTTGGAAGGGACCTTCAAAGGTCATCTAGTCCAACCCCCTTCCCGCAAGGAGCAGGGACATCCCCGATTAGATCAGGTTGCTCAGAGCCCCATCCAACCTGGCCTTGAATGTTTCCAGGGATGGGGCATCCACCACCTCTCTGGGCAACCTGTTCCAGTGTTCTACAACCCTCATTGTAAAAATTTTTTCCTAATATCTAATCTAAATCTACCTCCCTCCATTTTAAAACCATTACCCCTAGTCCTGTCACAGCAGGCCCTACTGAACAGTCTCTCCCCATCTTTCCTGTAGGCCCCCTTGAGGTAGTGGAAGACTGCTATAAGGTCTCCCTGGAGC
>JAAGAY010145098.1:20627-30762 GCA_011801015.1 Ardeotis arabs
CAGTACTCCAGGTGGGGTCTCACCAGGGCAGAGTAGAGGGGGAGAATCACCTCCCTCGACCTGCTGGCCATACTCCTCTTGATGCAGCCCAGGATGCGGTTGGCCTTCTGGGCCGCGAGGGCGCATTGCCGGCTCACGTTGAGCTTCTCGTCCACCAGCACTCCCAAGCCCCTCTCCTCAATCCATTCCCCGCCCAGCCTATATTTGTGCCTGGGATTGCCACGACCCAGGTGCAGGACCTTGCACTTGGCCTGGTTGAACATCATGAGGTTGGCACGGGCGCACCTCTCCAACCTGTCAAGGTCCCTCTGGATGGCATCCCTCCCCTCCAGCGTGTCGATGGCACCACACAGCTTGGTGTCATCGGCGAACTTGCTGAGGGTGCACTCTATTCCATTGTCCATGTCACCGACAAAGATGTGGTTTCAGTGCTACAGTGCAGAAACTGTGAACTGCTCCTGTTTGTATCAATTCCAGTGACTGTATTAAAAATAAATAAATAAATAAAATAAAAAGAAAGTATTTGTCCTTGTATTTATGCCACTCCCTTTTCATTTGGCTTTCCTTACACACATTATACATCTTCTAAGTCCACTCTGTTGTCAGGTTTGTGATTACAGTATTCAGAAAGGCTTTTTCAGAGTGTTAGTTTGAAATGCATTGTACATCCTCAAGTACAATGCATTTCTGTCTGATCTCTTCTTGGATCTTGACATGACAGCCTTAGAACCTGATAAGCATTTTCTTTCTAATGTCCTATTTAGGATATGCTCTCGATCTGTCTTTGCATCACTTGAATGCTTATTCTAAGAGCTCTGCTTTTTCTTCCTCAACCAATTTTAGAAATTTATGTGCTTTTATATAAATACACAGATAGAGACTAGATGGATATTTGTCACATCACCAAAATTACATCTTCCACATGCCATTCATTGTTTTATTGACGCTGTCACATTGACTGCTACTCATTCTTCTTTAGATTGAGAAGTCATAGTCTACATGCTCTGTTCTTATACAATTAATCATTTCCCTGAAATCAAGGGTACTGTCTCTCAAATGAAGAGATAATTCTGCACTCTTCTGCAAGGAGCTGCTGTTTTGACTGTTCTGAATAGTCTATTGTGATCAGCAAACTTTTCCTACCTCAGTAGGTCCTACATTCTCAGATAATTTGTGAATATGTTTAACAGCAACCCAGGACTGGGTTGGCAGTATTTGTGACAGCTAACCAATGTGAAAACTGTTCTAGTATTTGTAATTTTTGTTTCCTTTTGTTTAACTAGTTTATCAACCCAAAAGAAGACCTTTCATTGTTCCTTTTAAAAAACTACTATTATATTTGCCAGTTTTCTGTATTTTGGTACCAAATACAATTTCAGTGAAAAGCTGCATACTGCCTTTGAAAAATTCCAGGCTTCCTACTTTTCACGTTAGAAAGTTCTAATGAGTACTGCAACAACCTCCCCAGGGACATGGTAGAGTCCCCATCATTGGAGGTTTTCAATATGCGATTGGACAGGGTGCTAGGTAATCTCATATAAGCTCCCTTTCCCATGGAAGTTTGGACCAGATGATCTTTCGAGATCTCTTCCAACCTGGGTTGTTCTATGATTCTGTGGCTCTATGTATATTTTTTTTTTCTGCCTGAAATAAATTATATTACAGAACCTTTTTGGATATGCATACTTGTAGATTTAATTTACCAGATATATTCCCTTTACAGCCTCGACCCTTATTCTGGCCTGCAAGATGTCTAATAGTCTTCTTTGTTCTATTATTTTCTCATTCAAGCTCCTTTTTTTTTTTTTTCAAAGTCATGCTTGATAATTTTTTCTTCTGCTAGAGCGTACATAGTTTTCTGAACTCTATGGAAGTATTTTTCTGTAACCTGCACGCATTTTACCCATTTGTTATTTCTTTTATTTTTATCCTTACTAACCTTGTCCTGTTGTAGTTAAACTATTTCTGGTGGATTTTCTAAAGTGTGTTTTGCTCCCAGAAGATCACTGAAGTTGAGTACATTATAGTCAGTGTTTTTAAATGGGTTTTTTTTTGATGATTATATATTGAAACAGATGCTAAGCCTCACTTAATACAAAAACATGAGTTATTCCTCATGTTGTTTCTCTAATGGTTTTGAAAAACTATTATTTACAGCATCTGAAAATGTAGTCCCTGCAGCATATCTTGTCATGATTTCTTACCAGTCTGCTTGGGAGTAATTAAACTCTCCTATTACTGTGTTTTCTGCTTTACCCTTTCTAACCTGCTTTAGTATTTAACAAGCACTATCATCATCTTTGTTAGGTGATATATAATATAGCTCTAATATAGTATTTTTGTTTTTGCATGAAATTTCACTGTAAAAGGATTTGTGCTAGCTGGTATATATTTATTTGACTGCTTTATTTATATTGCCTTTTTTTTCTGGTGCAGCCTATGCCTTACATGGTTTTTACTCTTGCATCATAATATCCCAGTGTTTATTTTTCTGCTGTTAAGATGCTTATAATACTCTTATTGTTTGACTGCTGTTTCTTCTTTTTAGAATTCAGATATTTTTCCAGAGGCAGTTATTTAATTTTCAAAAAGAAATAATGGTTTAGTGGTTTGACAGCAAGAGAGTTGTATTTAAAAGCACACAAATTGTTCGTATTACTTTTATTTTTAAACATGTTTACCTATCTCAGTTGTGTCATGTATATTTTGAATGTGAATTTTTTTTTTAATTTTCCAGATAAAGAGAGAAATATAATGGAATTAGATTGATAAATCAACTTTAATGTAATTGTGATATTCTGTAATTATGGCTGCTATAAAATGGTAGTATACAAACTTGCCTAATCCTATTGATCCCAAAATAAATATATATGAGACTTCAAATATTTTACTGCAAGTTCTGGATGTATACAATGCTTTCCTGTTAGGCTGCTTCTTTGCTACTGTGGCAGTAGCCCTCACCATCTAAGGGTGTGATTTTGCTAAATCTTCAAGGCTAAACAATACAGAGAAGTGATATTATCAAGGAGAATCTAAAATATTCCTGAAATAATCTGTTAGTTACTTGTGTTCTTCCTTTCAAGTCAATCTGTGTTGTAAAGTCTGCAGATGATGATCTTGGACATTGCAGTATTTGAGATATCAACTTAAAGATAAGAAGTACTTGTAGAGAACATTGTAGTGAATAATGCCACATTCTATTTTTACTTTTTTCTAATTAGAATCATAGAATCATTAGGGTTGGAAGGGACCTGCAAAGGTCATCTAGTCCAACCCCCCTGCAAGGAGCAGGGACATCTTCAACTAGATCAGGTTGCTCAGAGCCCCGTTCAACCTGGCCTTGAATGTTTCCAGGGATGGAGCATCCACCACCTCTCTGGGCAACCTGCTCTCTACCACTCTCAGTGTAAAAAATTTTTTCCTAACGTCTAATCTGAATCTACCTCCTTCTAGTTTAAAACCATTAGCCCCCATCCTATTGAAAAAGGCCCTGCTGAAGAGTTTTTCCCCAGTCTTCCCTGTAGGCCTCCTTTAGGTACTGGAAGGCCACAATAAGGTTTCCCCGGAGCCTCCTCTTCTCCAGGCTGAACAGGAGAGGTGCTCCAGCCCTCTTGTGATCTTCATGGCCCTCCTCTGGACTCAATCAAACAGGTCCAGGTGGGGTCTCACCAGAGCAGAGTAGAAGGGCAGAATCACCTTCCTCAGCCTGCTGGCCATCCTCCTCTCGATGCAGCCCAGGATGCAGTTGGCTTTCTCAGCTGCAAGCACTCATTGTTGGCTCATGTTGAGCTTCTCATCTACCAGCACCCCCAAGTCCTTCTCCTCAGGGCTGCTCTCGATCCGTTCTCCACCCAGCCTGTATTTGTGCCTGGGATTGCCCTGACTCATGTGCAGGAGCCTGCGCTTGGCCTTATTGAACTTCATGAGGTTCTTATGGGCCCCCGTCTCTAGCCTGTCAAGGTCCCTGATTAATTAGATTAATCAGCATGCTTTTAGGCATGTTATTGAATTGCTAATACTTTTTCTTACATCTGAATGTACTCATGTAAGTGTTTTGGAGAATTGATTATTGATTTATTGACTTGAAACAAGTTTGAATTCTAGCTGAAGGTCAATATTAGTACTGGGGCATCTTTAAAGCTTGAAAAAAAATATCCCAACTCATACAGACTTCCTAGTCTTCCTAGTATGTCTAATAAATTACAAATTTATATTACAGAAAATGCATAATGGAAAACATAGAAGTGCAAAGACCCTTCAGTTCTTTTTATTTGGTTAATAGTACTATTTCTTGCACACTTCTTGATACCTCTGTTGAAAGTTCATACTAATTTGGGTGATTTTGCTAGTTACAGATTGCACTTTATATTTTTTTAGGAAGATAGTTGAGAGAAGTTTTTTTGATATTTATATCAGCCTTCTTCTTTATTATGAACATATATATTGGAAGCAGTCATCTTTTTTCTGCGTTTTCTCCAGCTATATACTGTAATATAATTTTTAAATATTTTTTTAAACTTCGTTACAGTTGTTTCAGAGAAGTTAGGATTTCATATGTGTGTATATGTATATATGCATGTATTTAGTACTGTATTGTGTAAATAGTAATATTAGTAATGCAAACACCAATATTATATTAATTAAATATTGATAGTAATAGTAATATACTTCTAATACATCATATTAATATTATTTTATTTTTAACATTTTCTGTAAGTTCTACCAACACCGTAACGAAATAATTTCAAGCAAGAAAGCAAAATCCTTCACTGTGTTAAGTACACAGACCAGAAAGTGTTGCTGGTGAGACATCAAGATGTTTTCTAAATGATCATCTGTTGCACCAAATTAAAGGAGACACTTAATGTTATACATCAGGTGATACATTTTCACATGACTGTGCTTCACAGAAATGCATAAGCTTCATTAATATCAACAACTCTACGTGAAAAAATGTATTTGCATTTCGCAGATATAATGTGTCAGGAGTCTACAGTATAAACTGATTACTGTAAGCACGATTAAAAATGTAATTCAGTCTCATTAGATAATGCTAGAATGCCAAGTTCATTATACTTATTACACAGCTACAGATCACCTGAACCAGTGATATTATAGTTACACTATATTCTTGCAGGAAAGGAGCCAATGAAGTTTAAGAAGTTCACAGCCCTGGGCCATCTGTGCAGCAGGCCTTGGCTAGGAGCAGCCCCTCTGAATCACATTAAAAACAATGGATTTGCACTCCAAAACTCTGAACAGAATCAGGATGCTGAGCCAAATAGATTATTCCTGTTTCTTATTTGTATGAGAGTTTTGATATGCATGGCTTTAACCAGGTTCTCTAGGAGCAATTTTCTACAGTTAGAAATAACCAGACCTCTGTGTTTGTGCATGGGGAAATCAAACGGCTGAAGCTTCTGAGTCTGAAATTAAAGCAGTGTGGGGAGAAAAGGAAAAGAAAAAAAAATAGCAGTCTCCTGCTAATCCTGAATGATGATGATTGCCACTGTCTCACTGAAATCCCCTCAGAATTTGACTTTATGGAAATATTTTTCTCAGAAGTATTTTGTTTCATACTTACAGTGCCTGAACTCAGATTTGTGTGTTCTAAATGTTTGAAGCTGACCAGATAGCATCCTCAGTAAATTAAAAGACTGATTCAAAGGCATCACTGAAACTTTATCTTGTTCTTTTGAGATCATTTTTTAAGAAACCATATGGGGGAAGGGGATTTAAAAAAAATCTGTATTTGTATTTGGAGAATTTAGTAAGAGATTTGAGTTCAGATTTCTGTTTATTATGGAAGAAACATTTTTGGTTTTTGAATAGTATTTCCTATAGAGGGAAATAAAGCTTCAGGAAATAAAAGATAAATTAAAAGGAAAATAGTACGATATCATTCAATTTCTAAGGTAACTGGTAGGCACACTGAGATGAATTGACATGCCACTTTGAAAATACATATCTATTTGAAAGAAAGTACATGTGTATTCCTCTGTGACACCAGAAAGTTTTTCTATTACAGTACCTCTAGAGGATCTGCTCAAGCTTTCTCTTCTCTTAGTTTGGTTCTCTCCTCACTGTACTGAGCTGAAATACTCTTCTACTTGGTACTTCTTGCTCTGGAGTTGTCTTTGCCTTTTGGATTTTAGGAATTCAGCCTTGACTCCCTTTCAGCTTTGTGCCAGCTGTGGATTTGTACCCCATTCCCTGAGACACATTATGGTTTTTTTTGTACTGACACCAACGATTCAAGTCTTACCTGGTAAGACAGGTCCATTGTGGGCATTCACTTGTTCATCTATTAGGGAAACAGTGGTCCATTGCAGAATGAGGCAGAGGAGCTGGTTACAAATGGCATAGAAAAGGTCGAGGTCCTTGATGCCTTCTTTGCTTTGGTCTTTACCCATAAAACCAGCCTTCAAGAATCCCAGGCCCCTAAGACCATAGGGAAAGTCTGGAGCAGGGAATGCTTACCATTGGTGGAGAAGGACCAGGTTAGGGAGCACTTAAACTGGTCACACAGAAGTCCATGAGGCCTGACAGGTTGCACCCATGAGTGCTGAGGAGGTGTCTGATGTCATCATGAGGTCACTGTTAGTTATCTTTTAATGCAATTAGGAGAGGTTCCTGAAAACTGGAAGAGAACAAATATCACTATCTTCAAAGAGGGCAAGAAGGAAGATCTGGGAAGCTATGGATTGGACAGCCTCACCTCAGTCCTCAGTCCCTGGGAAGGTGATGCAGAAAATCCTCCTGAAATGCATTTCCAAACACATGGAAGACAAGAAAGACACTGGGAACTGTCAGCACAGGTTTACAAAGGGGAAATCATAGTTGACCAGTCTCATAGTCTTCTGCAGTTAAGTGACTAGCTTGGTGGACAAGGGAGAGCAGTGGATGTTGTTTACCTTGACTTCAGTAAAGTCTTTGATACTGTCTCCCATGATATCATCATACACAAATGGACAAAGTACAGGTATAGATAAGTCCACAGTCAGGTGGATTAAAAATTGTCGGAATGACCAGGCCTGCAGCGTTGTGATCAGTAGCCCAAAGTCTAGTTGGAGGTGAGTAACTAGCGGTATACCCCAGGATTTAATAGTGGGTCCAATGCTGTTCAACGTCTTCATTAGTGACCTGGATGATGGAATAGAGTGCACCCTCAGCAAGTTCTCAGATGATACAAAACTGGGAGGAGTGGCTAATTCTCCAGAGGGTAGTGGTGCCATCCAGAAAGTCCTCAACAGACTGGAGAATCTCATGAAGTTCTACAAGGGGAATTGCAAAGTCTTACACCTGAGGAGGAATAAACCCATGCACGAGTACATGGTAGAGCCAACTGGCTGGAGAACAGCTTGGCAAAGAAGGACCTTGGAGTTCTGGTGGACAACAAGCTGACCATGAGCCAGTAGTGCACCCACATAGCAAAGGAAGGTCAAGAGTATCCCACAGCTGCATTAAGAAGATCATTTCCAGCAAGTCAGGAAAGGGGATTCATCCTCTCTACTCAGTATTGGTGAGGTCTGGATCTCACCACTGAAAGAAAGATACGGACTTACTGGAATGTCTCCAATGCAGGGCCACAAAGAAGATTCAGGGACTGGAACATTTCTCATATGAGGAAAGGCTGAAAGAGCTGGATCTGTTCTTTTGATTTTGTGATCTCTTCCTGTCTCATCGCTCCAGGCCCTTTGCTTGTCAGCCCTCGCTGGACGTTGCTCATCCGTCCCTCACAGGGCTGCTGGTAACTCTGTCCCTCCACTGCCATTCCTAGTTTAAAGACCTCCAGAGGTCCCTTCAAACCTAAGCAGTTCTGTGATTCATATCCTCTCTAAACACCAAAGAGAGTGCTGATACAGATACTGGAGGGCAATGCCAAAGCACATATCCAAACCCTGGTTTTTGCACCTCTTCTTGGTAATTCACTCTATTGAGTCTTTTGCTCTGGAGCCACAAGTTGGAACTTCCATTCAGGGTAACTTCTGTGCATTGTCATAGTATGGCAATGTGTCTACTGAGGAAACAGATACACTTGTTTCCTCACTGGCATGCATGCTTTGAGATGTGTTGTTCTTGGGCTTTGGAGGTTTTCAGGTTCAGCCTGCCACCTTCTGCTAATCCAGTGTGCAATTTGATCCTGGAAACTTCTATCTGTCATTAAAAGAGTTAAGGCAGACACAGTGTAATGGAAATTTTCTTCTGTATTAGTCCATGCAGGATTATTTTCTATCTGTGAGGCCTTGCTGGAGCCTGACCAGGCGATTTGGCAACTCTTACCCTCTTGCTGTCATCTGTAAAAAGAATGAACCCCCAGGAATACTGAGTGCATATATGTATTCTGCTGTCCTTTTCCTTTCCTTCCATAGCTTCCTCAGAGGAATATAGAGTCACATGTCTCACAGGAACGAGGGATGTTAAGAGACTGACTGGTAGAAGAAAAGGCTTATTCTCCTATATCCCTCAGATTTCACTAGTGAACTGTTTGGGCTTTGTTCCCCAGTAAGATCTCATCAATAAAATATCTGAAACTGCTGAATCTGTCTTGAATGGTACCTTAGAGGCTTAGAGGACTTTTCAGCCACTGCCACTAATTATTCCATAGTGTTGTAAACTGTTTGTGATCTATCAGGTACCTCCTCCTGTTGGTACCCTTTGCACTTTTATTTTTGCACAGGGCTCCCAAGGGAAATGGAAGATCTACAGGAGAGAACTGATTTAAGTCCTTCACTCCTTTAAAGCTGTGTTGTTCTGTATTGAGGTGCATTCTCTGTTGATGTGCTCCTCAAGGTCAACCTCCACAGTCATTTAACCAGCCTCACAGATGGCAGCTCTTTATCCATCATGGATTTTCTGTATTATTCCCACCAGCTCATTCCTGCGTATCAGCAGCCTTAAGTATGTGCCGAAAGACTCAATACTAATTTTTTTCCTTTTTACCTTTTACTCCATGCAGTGACAATATCATCTATCATTTTCTTATATTCAGTACTTGACCTTAGGTACAAGTGGTCATTTGATTAACCTCACCATCCTGCTACCTTCTAAGCCTCTGTCAATTTTTGGGAATGCAGTGGGTTAACACTGGCTAAGTGCCAGATGCCCACTCACCCACTCCCCCAGCTCAACTTGAGAGGGGAAGAAAATAAGATCTAAAAGCTTGTGGGCTATGATGAAGACAGGGAGATCACTTGCCAGTTAACATCATGGCCAAAATGGAATTCACTTCAGGAAAATTAATTTAATTTACTGCCAATTAAAACAGATGTGACTTGTGAGAAACAAAGACAAAATTAAAACAAAACCTTCCCCCCAAACACACACTGCTTCTTCCCAGGATCAGCTTAATACCCAGCTCCTTCCACCCCAACCCCAAGTGGTGCAAGGGGAAAGGAGGGTTGTGGTCAGTCCATAACAGCTCCTCTCTGCCCCTCCTACTGCTCCTTCCTCCTCAGACTTTTCCCCTGCTCCTGCCTGGGTCCTCTCCACAGGCCACAGTTCTCTCGGGAAACATCCACCTGCTCTGGCATGATCCTCTCCATGCAGGGGAATATCTGCTCTGGCATCATGGAACAGCTATGTTCACGCTTCTGTTTCTCACTCTCCCTTTTTTTCTCCATGTCTCCTCTGCCCTTGTGGTGTTTTCCTAGAGGCACCACCAGTTTGGCTGTGAGGCTCAGCTGTGCCGTGTAGTGGGTCTGTTGAAGCCGACTGGAACCAGTTGTCCCTGGCACTGAGCAGCCCCAGCCTCTCCTCACACAGGTCATCTCTGCAGCCTCCTCACTGCCAAAGCCTTGACACTTTCCCCCTATACAAAGAGACACTAATTTTATCATCAGAAACATGCTGTTTTGGTGATATGCAAAGATATAATTTGATGATGTGCAAATATATAATTCTATTTCTGTGGAGATTATTTCCTTATTTTTAAGAACATTTTGAAGAGATGACACTGTTTTGAATCATAGAATCATAGAATCATAGAATGGTTAGGGTTGGAAGGGACCTTCAAAGGTCATCTAGTCCAACCCCCCTGCAAGGAGCAGGGACATCCCCCACTAGATCAGGTCGCTCAGAGCCCCATCCAGCCTGGCCTTGAATGTTTCCAGGGATGGGGCATCCACCACCTCTC
>JAAGAY010145098.1:30782-40818 GCA_011801015.1 Ardeotis arabs
GACCCATGTGCAGGACCTTGCACTTGGCCTGGTTGAACTGCATGAGGTTGGCACGGGCCCACCTCTCCAGCCTGTCCAGGTCCCTCTGGATGGCATCCCTCCCCTCCAGCGTGTCGACGGCACCACACAGCTTGGTGTCATCGGCAAACTTGCTGAGGGTGCACTCTATTCCACTGTCCATGTCGCCGACAAAGATGTTGAATAGGGCCGGACCCAACACTGAGCCCTGAGGGACACCACTTGTGACAGGTCTCCACTTGGACATCGAGCCGCTGACCACCACTCTCTGAGTGCGGCCATCCAGCCAGCTCCATGCAAGTTGCTTCTGTGAATTTGCAAGTTCAAATCCAGATGATCATTTCTCTTTGAACATATTGGCAAGGCTGCAGATTGCTTTTTGTCTTTCAACTGTGAGGGTTTTTATTTTCTCATAGCTGCCAGGCTGACCTGCTGTTAAGATCTTCAGTTTGTGGTTGATGTTGCCACTTAATTAGTCCACAGCTTTTGCATATTCCAACAGGATCCTGGCAACAGCTACAGCCCATTTTTGTTGGCAAGACATCTCTTTGACACCTTATCTTGATGTGTGGGCTGATGTGGGAATTGTCCTGGGAGAAAATTTTCAGTGTCTGTGTGATGCTTTTCTTCTTTGACAACCATGTTTCTCTTAGTAACAATAACCATTTGTCTCTTCTTCCTATTCAGTGTGCAAAATTCAGGGCAATTCAGCCCTTTTTGTCCAATAGCTTTCCACGTTCCCAAATTGTCTGATTTACCTGGAAATGTGGCAGTGTGTATGTGCATAACACCTTCTCAGGTACCTTGTCAGGTACCTTACTTTTGTTTGTCTATTGTTGATGGTCCAGTCTGGAAGCTGCTTTTTAAAAAGTGGTTGTTATCTTGAAAGTGGCAGTACACAGCATTATGGGATGGAGAGCACATCCAAGCAGTCTGCTACACAGGATCTGTGGTGTTTGATGGAGCTATGCCTTCACACTGACATCTTGGAAGTCGATGCAATTCATAATATATATACCTTTGAGAATTGTAGGTATAGGTTTGCCACAACATGTTATGCAAACAACAAAAAGAAATAATTTCTTTTTTTTTCTGGAAGCAATGGAGCTCAACAGATGGCATCATCTGTGAAGATGACATTTCAGTAATTCCTCTGTGTGACTCTGAGATACTTTCTGGAAAATTTCAGCAGGTCTGGTTGATGATAAGCGAGAAGTAAGGCTTGAGTAGTTAGCAGATAACTTTCATGAGCCCTTAGAGGATGTGTTTGGTATCAGTCCCTTCCAGCAAAGCTTAAAGCTTAAAGAAACTACAATGAAGTGACTTAATGCAGCAGTGCTCTTCAGTGCTTGCATCCCAGACATCTGTTGTCTAATCACTTTGAGTTCCTTCCAGACACTGACTGAACATTATACTGTTTTCAAGCAGCCTCCTGAAGCTTGGGAGGGCAGGTTGTAATCATTCATTGCGTAAGCGTGCTCTGGGATCTTCTGTAAGAAGCTTGATGGCAGACTATCCACTTGGGCTGAAAATGTATATGGGCACACTTTCCTCAAAAAAGAAAAAATAAAAGGTTTCACAAAGATAATTCACATGCAGTCCACAACTACATTGGTATGGCTCCTCACTCTGGCTTACCTTTCCCTTTCAGTCCCTTTTTCAAGGCAGAATTGTATCTAAGAGTTTTGAATGGTGGCCACTACACTCTCCCTATAACACTTAAAATCAAGAGTTGATCTCCTTTAGCTATCAGTTCACTCATCTGTTAACTTGGTTTTGATAACAGTAAATGTCTTGGCATAAGCTGTAGCAATCTAACCACAAAACTCAAGCTACATGAGAAAAAGCATGTTGCGCAAACTTCTTATCACATTTTAATAGACAAAACCAATTTCATCTATTCCTATTTTATGTGCAACTTTTCTCCAAGTTTTTTCAACAGCAGAGAGGTTTATGCTGCAACCATAAAGTTTTGGGCGTATACCTCAATCCTATTAAAATGTAAATCCATGAATCTTCAGGAAAAAAGCAGACAATTTGCTGCTAAATCCCACAAAATCCCATTGAAAATTACTTTTACTGATTAAACCTGCGTGTTTTGCATGGCAAGCGGAGCAAACTGTTGCCATTTCTGATAAATATAAACTTAGTAACTAAAAGCATGCATGTGGCTAGAAAATATATAAAGGTAGTTTATTTATTATTCTATAACCATATAGTGTCACCTGGATTTATAATTAAAAACAAAATCTTTGCTCCCACAGCTGTGTTTTTAGAGTATGCTGGGACATGAATTTTTGGGCTTTATTTCTCACCTCTGAAGTAAAACTCATATGACTTTGCATTTCTCTAACATCTTTAGTGGCAGTTGTTTGTATTTCCATGCACTAACTCACGGTAAGCATTACATCAACTACTCTCGCCATGTGTTTAAGAAATTCTGGATTTGTATTGATTCCTTGTACTGGGTCTGTCTGGGATGGAGCTAATTTTCTCCATAGCAGCCCATATGGTGCTGTGTTTTAGACTGGTGACCAAAGTAGTGTTGCTAACACAGAGATGGTCGGCTGTTGCTGAACAGTGCTTACAAAGCATCAGGGCCTTCTCTGTTTCCTGCTCTTACTCCTCAGTGAGTTGGCTGAGAGTGGGCAAGGGTCTGGGAGGGAATACAGCTGGGACAGCTGATCCCAATTGACTAAAGGAATATCCTATGCCATATAACATTGTGCTCAACAATAAAGGATGTATCATTCTTTCCTCTTTCTTTTTGTGTATATGGTTGTTCGTGTTCTTCATTATTCTCAGTACCATCCTCCAGCTGGTGATTGCCAGATATTTCTGCCACTTTAATTAAGGAAATTTCACACCTCCCATTTTTGATGTTTTCAACTCTTTAACTGATTCCTTTAGTTTTGTGCTTTTTCCTTCCAAAAGAGGAAATTTTAATTGAAGATGTAGTTTTGTTTATCTAGACTCTGTTTCGATTATGGTGATTCCTGTTTGCTCCTTCCAGAGTTAATCTGGGTGACTAGTGTTTCTATAGTGTCCTTGACATATATCAAACTAAAATATGAGGTATCATAAGGTATCTTTTTTAGAGTGAGTGTGTATTTGATAAAAAAAAAAATCAAATGTTTTGCTGAGGAATAGAGACTATCAAAATCAAAAACGTTTGGTCTCCTGTTATGTGTGTTAAGTTAGTCTCATAGTTGTGTGATTTCCCCTAGAACCTACTTCTCTAAAAATGTTAGCGATCCCTTTCCGCATTCAGTCTCAGTACCAGTATCTTCCATTCTCATTGATCTTCTGCGTACAGGTTTCCATTATTTCAGTAACAATAGATTGACTTTGTGTATCTTGGCAGCTTTGACATTTCACTATGTTGTTTCATTTCTTTTCCCAACTGCAAGCAATGTGGTAGAGGCAGTTTTTATAGAAAACTATCATTAATGGAGACCATTCGTGATCCCTGGCAAATAGGCCCTTCAGTGCTGCTTGCTTAATTTGTTGTTTGGCTTTACTCTAAACTAAGTATCTAAATGTACCTATTGGGCATGCAGCGAATAGCTGAGCCTGAAAAATACTCGCATAACACATTTGCCAAGCCAGCAGGAAATGCACTCTGCTCTAAAGGTAGAAGCCAACTGAACTTTTGTAGTGTAAAGAAAGAATCAGTATTAAAAGAGGAACATGGTGATCACATTGTTTGTAAATTTGTGATTTTTGGTGTGCATCATAAAAACAAGAAAGAAATGAAGGAATTGGTAGCTGTTATACATTAAACCATTGGAAATGCAACTCTTATTTTGTGCTCTTTCATCTAAATGAAGTGAGATTTGGAAATGAAAGAATAGAGGAGGAATCATTTAATAAAATGGAATTTTGGGGAACATTAGGATAAAATCATTAATTTCCTATTTTATTAGTATTAGCACTATGCTTTTAAAGGCAAAAAGGAGTAAAGAGAAGTAACTCTATCAGTGCCTGTCACTCTCTTCTGTGGTTTAAACCTTCTTATTTACTTACCTAGCTTCGACTTATTTAACTGTGTTGCTGTTTACTAAATTCTGAGAATTACATATACAGATACTGAAAGCTGCTTTCTCTGTATATAATAGTAAAAAGAAAAAACATTTTTTGATTGTGTCACTGTCGCATTATACAGATTCTCATTTCAAGTTACAGAATGCTGTTTTACAGACTATTGTTCGTAGCACAGGCAGAATAGCATGGGAAAAAAAGACAAAAAAAATTAAAGCCAAATACATTTATAGGATGTATTTCAAAATTAACAAGAGTTAATTATAAGATGAAATGTTAATATAAACCTGAAATGGCAGGAATATCCTGGCTTTTCACATGAGCCTATATTGTTTGCCATTTGTAATCTCATGGGGAACTCAATACCTGAAAAACAAGGCTATTGATTTTACCTTGTAATCAGTTTGTGAAAATGGTGAAAACTATTCAGCCCTGCTGCAAACCTGCTGTTTGTCTTCTGGTCGCTTTATTGCAGACAGCAGAATACTTTTGAACCCTTTAAAGGGGTTGGAGGAGTGGATTTGAATGAATGGGATGTATTTAGTTAAAAGAGATTTCTGGTTAACAGCATAAATGGGTGCATGAATGCAAATCTGTGTGTGTATGTGCACGCGCATGTGCATGTATGTATGTATTTTTATATGAAAGTTAATTCCTTTTGGCTTCTGAAATTCTAATAGGTGAATTACATGTGAAAAGTCTTCTACTAACATGGCAAATATTCAATATTTCATCTTGAGAAGAATAGAGCACGTCAGCATTGAAGCTTAAAGCAATGCTAGAGAGGGAGAGGAGGCAACTCAGTTCCAGGATCTGACTGATGCAAGGAAGTAAGGAAGCAGTTTAGAATCTGCCATGCATTTTTATTTATTTTAATAATTGTTTTCACTTTTTTTTTAAAGTGAAGAACTTACTTCATACTACCAGCTTCTAGAATGTTGTTTGATTTCTTCTCTAGATCATCTGGTGTATAATGTTGGTTCATGTGATTATGACCTTTTGTCTAGTCTGGCTTTCCTGAGGACTAGTTGTTCTAAATAAAATTTGTAAATGCTGCAGACAAGGACTCTTAAGAGCATGGAACTTAGGGCAAGTATGAGACTCTCAGACACCCTAGATGTGTCTTTTGACAAGTATATTAATAGTATACGAGTCAAGGTAACTCTGAAAAAATGAACCCCTTCTGAATACCATATAGCTCAGTTTACATTCACTAAGGAAAAGCCTATTTTGTTGGAACATTTTAGCTTTTATAGCCATTTTTTCCTTCTGAAGACCTCCAGATGTTCCAGATAAGTACGGTCATTTTGCCTGAAATATAGGTATTTCCTCCTTATGCCAGAGCTAGCCTGATGGTGATATGAGTATTAATTCCTTTTATATGCAGATGTCTTTGTTTTAGATAAGATGTTATGTCTTCTAGTTCAAACAGATGTACAACTATTTGCTTCAACCCCTCCCTTTTTTGTAACTCAACATTTATGATTCAATAAGACGTGTTTCACACTGAATCTTATTTTAGATATCATAGAATATCTTGAGTTGACACGAACCTGCGAGGATTATCAAATCCATCAGTAGATAAGCACATATACTGGACACACACATCTCTTGGGTTAAACATTTGTAGGTCTGAGGTATTGGTTATTGATTGGACAAGAACCAGGACTGCATAAGTTGACTGGCTTGGAATGAAAATGAGTTCATGGTGACAGACTCCAAACATCTTTCTTCTAATGTGCTGTAACACTGTATTGTATTAGCATAGCACAGTGTTCAGTCTGTTTAACTTCAGCATCACTCTAAAAAGGTGAAGTGCAGGGAGATGAGTTGATTTCCACAGTTAGTTGATAAACTCTGTATTGGATAAGAAACATAAGTCTGTTTTCCAACTTTAACTCTACATGTTCTAGTCATCCGAGGCCAATGTATTTTCCAGCTTGTTTATGGACAAGATATTGTACCACATTAACAAGAGAGAATTTAAAAAGATAAATTACAGTAGTTGAACTTACTAAAAATTGCAGTAGCAGACACAGTAAGTAAATAATTCTTTATGCTTATAAGCATAAACACTGAAATTCTTTACAAAAAGGCCAGATATCGCTAACCATAAAACTTACGGAGGCCCTTCCTTACTTTGGAGTCTTCATATCACTTCTGAAATGCAACATTGCACTTGCTTAACTGCAAGGCAAGAGCAAGTTTAAAAGATAAGGATCTTGGCCAAGGATGAACTTTCATAAAAATGGTAAGGGAATTTCTCAGTACCCTTGAATCTTTCAGACTTAGTGATTTTAATTAATCCTTTGTGACTTAATGAACCATTCTCAGCCAGAACAAACTGGCAGAATCGTGAGAAATTGACAGTGAAACATTTACACTCAAGTTTTATGCGGACAGTTAGATGAGGAGCGGATTTAGATGAGGAAATGATGCAAGAGGAATATGAATGTCTGTCATATGGTGAGCTGGCTCCATCAGAGGCTGAACCAGGCAGATGACGAGTCTGGTTCCCACTGTAAAGCACGGCAATCCAGGAGGTGTTTTGCCAATACTGGTCCACTCACAGATCCAATGTGAGAGGATAGTCTAAGTTCCTTGCCCTACAGCACAGGAGATTGGAAGCACTGCTGACTTGTTGATTTCCTATAGTGGGAGAACTACCAGGGTAGCAAGTTTTGCAACCCCTGATTTGATTTGTTAGAACAAATGATAAATGGCGAGCAGAAATGGAAACCTGTAGCACCCAAGACAGTTTGGGTATCTTTCCCCTCTTCTGTCTATTTTATTATGCTTTAACATACTTGTTTCATTAAAGTCTTGTGATAGGCTTCAATATCCATGACAGATATGATAAATGCAGATTCAGGATAATAGCAATAAATTATTTAAAAATTTCAGTAGAAGCAACTACATGAAAAAAATAATATTGATTTAACTTACTTCTTAGCTCCTCTTTAGTTGTGTTAGTATAAATGAATTAAAATGATTTTTTTAATGTTTGGCTTAGAATCACAATTTCAGTGTAAAATCGCCTATTATATTAACATACCAATTAAATGAACCTTTGATATTATGCATAGGTTTATACAATGTTTCATTTCATGACCAGTACTTGTCAGGATGTAGGAGAGATTTCAGTTCCTTTGTGTTTCATCCACTTTATTTTATATATGGTGGTATGTAGGCAATTTTAGCAGTATACCTTCCCATTTTTCCTTCCCATTTCTGTATTGGTACAGAAGCTGAAACAATATTCCCTCTCCCATATTTTAAGTGTTTTCTTTTATCACTTTTGTTTTCAGAACCAATACCACTCTTCATTTTCCTACCCATTTTGAAAGGTCATTAAACTCTAATAAAAATTGGTTTATACTACATTATCTAAAAATAAAAATGCTTGTGGTTTGAAATTAGAATTGAGTAGGAAATGTATTTTTTAAAGTAAATATTAGAAACTACAATAACAAACAGCATAGATACATCAACCGTCCCTACCACCACTGTCTACTTCGGCAGCACTTCTCAAAGGAAGGTGCATTTCTCTCCAGTTAGTGGCTATGCAAATTATCCAGAGTAACATTGTCCATGTTGCTTGAACTACTGGAGTTAAAATGCGCCAGGTTTAATGTTTAATTGGTGTTTAAAAAGTTCAAATCAGCAAGAACAAAAGTGTTAACATATTTTGGTCAAGGTGATATCTTAGTGACTAATGTTGCTTTTTAACAAATCCTCGAAAATTTGGTGAATTGAAGAGACTGGAGAAAAATATATATCCTACCTGTGGCATGTTGCCTTGAATGCAGGCAAGCTTCAGTGCTCACTAAATGGCATACAAAGGCAGAATAAGGTCCTGTTGGATTAAGCATGTTCTGTTTGCCTTGGTGCTAGTTTGGTAGTCTGTATAGTTTTATTTTGTGCTATATTTAAATCAGTATCTAACCCAGGAACATAACATGGGTTGTAAAATGTCATTTCTTAAAGAACAAATTCTTTTTTATGGGAAAAGAAACACCACCACTGCCACCACACCCCCAAGGAATTTAGGCTTTTTTGAAAATGAGATTTATTTTTTTTTTCTGATGTTGTCTGATATTGAAGTTCCATTACAGTTGATTTTGAGCAGGTTAAACCTGGGATTGTTAGTTGGATTTGTTGCTGTTTGGCCAATCTGAAGAGAACACAGAGTTGAGAGCAGAAGTTGCTTAATTTCAGAATTCATTATGACCATTTTGTGTAATTCTAATCACTAGCAAGAACCAGAACTGTAGTAGAGAAATGGTTATCTCAAGGTTGATATTTTTCTTGCAGTTATTTATTGTTTTCCAAACTGTTCATCATGTTGTTAGTAAACACAGATAAAAATGTTATTAGACTATTCAAAAATGTGTACCTGGGTCATTTTGTTTATGTTTAAAATATTGCAGTTTGCAAAGTTTCACAGTCTTTTGCAGAGAATTCTACAAATCAGACTCCAAAATCAGACATATTTCACAGGAATCACAAAGATGTGAAATATTACTGAAGAGTATATCTTGGTAATAGCTATAGTTAGAATTTTCAAGATACACAAAATGTATCTTGAGTGGAGACAAATGAAGACAGATTGTGCTGTGCTTTGTTTTCTTTTGACTTAATTATAATTTTTTAATAAATGCTCTGATCGTAAGCCAAAACTTCGTTATATTATTTATGAATCTGTAGTGAAATGACAGCAAGCAAGCTCATTTCACTAGGAACTCAATTCTAGGTTAATTCTGTCTAACAGCAGCTACTCAGTAAGGGATGTTAATAAATGGTTTGGCATATATGTGTGAACTTCTCCTGCCAGGTAAGTATTTGTAATCATTTTTGTCAAGTATAAAGGGCATTTAAAGAGCATGGTTACTACATGTCAAACATATCTGCATAGCTTCTGAATAGTGAATTGTATTAAATTAGATTTCTGGTGTTGCTATGACCCTGACATTTTCAGGATATTTAAGAATTACAGTTTGTCTGCATATTAATATATTTTTGTAAATGGAAGGAAATTTAACTACATGTGCAATCTACATTTTAATACTCTGCTAATCACAAACAAGTATCCATTCTCAAAAATAGCAGATTAAAAGCTGCTTACCTTTGATTATTTGTATCAATAGCCCTTATTCCTAAATATGTCTAAGAAGACATTATGTTTTGGTACAGATAGCATAGCACTCCAAAGGCAAGTAATTGTTTGTCCAAGGTGTTCATGATGTAGTTATGATTACAAAACAAATAAGTAAGTATTTTAATACTACTTTAGACAAATGCATTACATTCAAAATACACACATATCAATGTAGGAGAAATGATTAAGATCCCAATCACTGTTTTGTTTTGAGCAGAAGGAAACCACGTTGTTAAAATATTCACTGATAATAGTGCTTAGGGGAATACACAGATAATTATTCCCCCCCGCCCCGCCAAAACAAGCCATTAATTTGCTGTTCAGTGTGCAAAATGGACCATGGGTTGCTGTAGTGAATTTTCCCTATACCGACGTGCCGTTCAGAGTCTTGAATGAACTTAACTAGGCACAGTAGCTGTCATAAATGTTTAAACTATATTGTATCTGACCTTTATGTTTATTGGTTCCTTTTGTTTTCTATTTTTTTTGTTTGTTTGTTTTTACAGTCCCAAGAATGAAGGCTTTTGTTGAAAAACATACGTGGTGTGACTTCAACAATCATAATTAAGCTTTAATGAAACTTCATAAGAGAGTAAGGGAGAGAAGAAGCAGACCTCTAACAAGTTCATCTATGCAGCCAATATTAAAATACTGTTCAATTTTTCATTTTTTTAGGCAATGTTATGGGTGCCATGTCATTGCTAACTCAGAATTAGAATCATAGAATCATAGAATGGTTAGGGTTGGAAGGGACCTTCAAAGGTCATCTAGTCCAACCCCCCTGCAAGGAGCAGGGACATCCCCCACTAGATCAGGTCG
>JAAGAY010145099.1:0-33238 GCA_011801015.1 Ardeotis arabs
CTTTATCCCCAAAAGCCACAAGGCTGAAGAAAATGCTATCATTTTACCATGCAATTCCCTTCCCTCACTCCAGGTAACCTGCCCTCATCCCTTATTTCACAACCTGTGATTTGTATTCACCACCTCAACACACAACACCAGGACATCTCATAAAACCGATGAGCAGTGGAGTAAGGAAATATCCCTCAGGGACCCCACTAAGAAGCACTTTTATGAGATCATGCCTCCTTACCTACTGCTTCTTTTTTAGACCTGTTAACTAAATCAATTTTCTGATACATTCAGCATAAACCAGCTCAATTCTGCAGAAGACTGTTCCCACCAGGTCCACACACAGCAGCACAGCCTCCAGCATGCAGGGGCTGGATAGGAACAGCTTCTGATGGCTTCTCACAGAAACCACCCTGCAGCCCCACCCAACTCCACCCCAATACCAAAACCCTACCACATGAAACCCATACACCCAGAATTTAAGCCAGCTCCTTCCTCTCTTGCCTTTTACCCACCTGGAGAAGAAACAATACAGTTCATTTTAACATGGCCGTTAGCACGGACCTTTTCAGCCTTCCTGCAGGCCAGTGGGAGGCGACCCGTTGTCCCTCCCCTGGCTCTCCTCTGGATTGCCTCCAGCTGGCACCAGGTTCTGGGGAAGAGGGATCCCAGAGTAAGGGAACCAGGCCAGCTGAGGCCTCTTTAGCAGAACGAAAGTGCTGTGTCACGTTTCTTGCAGGGTTTGTTTATGTCTGTCCCTCCTCATTGACAACCCACCATTTTTTCCAGAATAGTGGGACATGCCCAACATGCGTTTAGCTTGGGACGCCCGGTAACTCCAAATCCTCTGGCGAAGGGCTGGCAGCTGCTTCTCATCCTGTTAGCAAGCTCTGCCTCGCTGAGTGCGTTAGCTTATTCTTCCCTTATCGTCCCAGATCAGACTTCCAGTCTGCCAGTGTGGCATGGACTGGAACCAGCCACAGGCCCTGGTAAACAGCCAGTCTGTATCCTAGCAATCCAGCTGTTAACCACTTGCAACTGTACATTTTTGCACCCATTTTACAGATATACATTAGCACAACCTCTGCCTAGTTTTCTTAATAAAAAAAAGTCATGTGGGACAGCAATTGAGTTACCATCACGCGTTTCTGTGCACTGAGCTACGGTACACTGCCCTTTCACATGCTCTTGGCCCACCCGTGCACAGGGGAAGAAGTGCCAGGTCCTAGCCCAGCGCGCAGCCCCAGTCCGGGGCTGTGCGGGGGGTTCAAGCCCAGCCGAGCCGGGGGGACCCCGGCCACAATGGGTGCTGTCCCGGAGCACGCCTGCCTGAGCTGCTCCCCGCTTCGCAGAGCGCTGCCGTTAGCTGCCCACCTGTCGCGTGGCTCTGCCGACAGTTCTGAATCGTAGGGGCTGGCGGAAAAAACCCTTTTTGTGAGCCAGGACGGAGCAGCGGTGCCTTCCTGAAAATTTTGCTTGGTTGCGTTTGAGCCTCGCTTGAAGTTGCCGCTGCAAACGAGGTGTCGGTCATCTTCCCCTGAATTTCTCCGTTTACCTGGACAGGTAAAGCGGTGGTGCGCCGGGCGAGGAGCTGCGTGTGGAACAGACCTGCTGGGTGGTTCATTTTTTAAATTCATTTTTTATTTTTATTTTCCTTCAGGATTCATAATTGGAATACCCTAGATGAAAATCTGAAGTTAGAGACTGCAAACACGCGCGTTGGGCGGTGTGGGTTTTCTCACACAAACAGCACAGTTTGCCTTGGAAATGCCTAAAAAAGGGCGGGGCTCGCCCGGAAAGTGACAGTTACACCGCAGCTGTTACTCACTACAGTGTAACCTGGTTCTGTTGTTGTTTGTGACACTAAAGTTGCTGTAACAAACTCTCGGAAATGAAAATATTTTCAAGTGTCGGTTTCGTTTTGCTTTCGTGCCTGTTCCCTTTAAACGCCAGCACGTGGCAGGTGACGGCAAACAGTGCACCGAGGGATTGTTTGCTCCCGAGGAAGCTGCAAATGTTTTTATTTTACTTCCAAAATGTAAATATTTGCTTTCTGCTGCTTGCTGGTGCCTGTATATTAGCTGTATGGCCAAAGAGCACTGCCGCAGACAAATTAAAAACAAATTAAACCCCAGCTGCATGGCTCAGAGGGGGGCCCACACGGGGATGTCCCGGGCGAGCAGCCTTCGGGCCATCATCCCAGAGCAAACTCCAGGCCCCAGACCCGCCTGCAGACCCTGCAGCGGTGACCCGTATTTATTTGTGCCGATGGAGGAGCTTTGGGGACCAGCCGGACCCACGTCACAGAGCAGAGGCACCGGCCCCCCCTGCCTGCGCCCTCCCGCTGGCGGCAGGAGCCTTCAGTCTGCTGTAAATTCAGTTTTAACGCCCCTCGCATCTTGCACAGGAGAAGTTTATTCTGCCAGCAGTGTTATTATTGCTTTCTGGGCACAGAAGATTTAATTTTGTGTTGAAAGGTAATAGGGAAAAACAGAATTATTTTTAAACTGAAAACACCTGCAAGGTGTGCCTTAGAAACAGTACTAGAGTTTGTTTGTTAGTAGGGGAAAAACTAAAAGAAGGAGATGAAGAGAAAGTGCCACAGCAGCATGACAGAAAATAAAGTCAACCACTGTTTCTGTTCCATGGAAAAGACAAAACGAGAGATGTGTTGAGAGCAGCTGGCACACACCAGACGCGCCTTACCCGTTCTCTTAGCACCCAGGTCCTGCCCCGTACAGCCTAAAGCAGGGTGGGGTACAGGGGCTGTGACAAAAGAGGTGCCATGGCACGGCACCCCCAGCACGGACCCCACGGGAATGGCCTGCGTCGCGCTTCGGAACGGCGCTGCTCACTCGGTGCACAGGGCGCGTACCCACCACGGGGACTGATTTCACCCAAACCCGCATCTGGGGGCGTGCGGCGGCGTGCCAGGCTTCCCTCTTCCCGGGGGTCCTGCACATTCGGGCTGAAAAACACACCGTGTACACTGTTATAATTTATCAGTGTGCAGCTGTAAGAGCTAAAGGACAGTTTAAAACTCAAGCAGGAAAGATAACTTTGATCCTGGGGACCTTTCGTGCTGCCGCTCAGCGCCGGCAGTGGAATTGCAATAGCACCCAGGGAAATGTGGCTGGAGGAGCCTCAGAACGCTCTAAAAAGGTGATGAAAACGTGTGCGTAACTCGGCAAGCCAACAGGAATAGCAGGCAGCAGGCCCGGAGTTCAGGCTCTTGTCACCGCTGTTCAGTAGGAGGTGTTGGAAACGGACGGGAGGTGCAAAGACAATCTGTAAACCAGGCATCGCCCTCCACCAGCTCGCCAAACACCTTTGGTAGAAGTAATGAACACGCCGTTATTTTTATCGCTTGCTCCAAAGCTTCAGGTGAGGATGCCGCACGCCGCCGGCCCGGCTGCGACTCAAAGCCCCCGAGCAGCGGGGGGCAAACACCGGCCGCTGCCTGCGGAGCCGCACCGGCAGAGACGGGTGCTGGGGTCAGGTCCAGGCACCGCTGAGGGAAGCCTGGTTTACACCCACCGCAGGCTGTTTTATCCTGTGTTATATGTCGTGTTGCTGTGACACAGACTGATCTGATCAATCTGTCAGAATTTTAATCATTTACATTTAAGATTGCTTAAAAACCCCAACAAAACCCCCTCCTCCCCCCTACGAAAAGTTACACCTACTGCCTGGCAGTATGTACTCCAGGTTTTTATTTCGCCTTATACATGGAAAATGTTTTTTTCCATCAAATCATGTATACCTTCATCCAAGAAGATGCATGTTGGATGGATAACTACTCTTTCACAACACACGATGTTGAAAATGTTACTTGTCAGAGACCTGCTGCATGCCCATGAGAAAATGAGCTGGCAAAGCTGCATGTAAGCATCCAACAAAGCTATAAACGAAGCCAGGAAAAAGTGAGACAATGAGTAACGATATGACAGTGTGAAAGAAAGAAACATTTTCTAAATATGACAAACTTATTTGGAGCAGCTACTTCACTTTATTACAGTAAAATATGATTGACATAAAGCAATTTTTCTCCTGATTTCTTTTTTTTTTCCTTTCCTTATTTATACAATATCTTAAAAAACATGGAAACTCTGATCTACAGAACCCATTGAACTTTGGTTTTTGCTCCACGAGACTAAACCTTTTATTACTGCCCTCAGAACGAAAACCAAGCGGAGAGGAGAAGGGAGCGCCGAGGCTGCAGCGGGTATCTGAGGTGCCGGGTGCCAGGAGCTGGATGCAGAACGCCAGGTTTGCACCCGCCTCGCGGCAGGGCGCCGAGTGCCCGGGAACCCTTGTGCCGCGTGCCCGGGCATGCCGGGACGGGGATCCCCGCTGCCACCCCGGCTCTGCCGCAAGCGAGGAGCCCGTGGGAGCAGCAGTGTCCATCCCTGCGGAGCCTCGCTCCTCGCCTCGCCGTCCAGGCGCGGCATCCCCGCAAGGGACGACCGCTGCACAAACACGCTCGTGCCAAGCGCTGGGCTGTTCCTTGCTTGGGGCAGCGCTGAGGACACCCCTTTTATTACATTTTCAATTATTTCTGTTCTATACTGCCACTGAAGCTGCGTAGTTAGATGTTTTGTTTACATGGCTAGAATAAGCTAATTATCCTTACTTATATATTTCTGAACAATCCATCCATTTTAATTGGATTATGTAAGTAATTGGCCAGCAGCGCGTGAAGCAGAGAGCGGCAGATGAAAACGCTGGCTCTTTTACAGTGTTCAACCACCACACAGAGGCATATGCTAATATATAATAAGAGCAACTCATTACAAACAATTACTGCCAAGGCTTTGTTTTCACTCTTCTACATAACTCTGTTTTCATCACCCACTCTCCACAACTTCAGTGTTCCTGGCTTTGCAGGCAGTGTATTTTGGGGTACGTGATGACTGCATTTTTGCCCATTATCATGCAATAGTCTCTTGATTTTCTTCAGCCTCTTCACCAGGATTATTCCTTCTGCTTTGAGTTACTCCGTTTCTAATTTGTTTATGAAACAGTTTGCTCAGCATTTCGTGGTGTGAGCAAGCACACACACCAGCTCTTTAGACTTCGTTGTCACCTGTGGGCTTTTATCCTTGCCCCTCTCCGTTTGCAAGAGCTTTTGCAGCTTCTGGGGCTTTTCTAAGGCACCATGATGTCCTGCCAGGGCTCTGCTTGCCTCCTGGTGAAAACAGCAAGGCACCAGTCCCTTACAGCACGTACCTTTCAATAAATCCCAGTGCTTTATTCCTTCTTCCTAATTTAAAATAGAATACTTCAGCTGGAAGGGACCTGCAATGATCATCTGCTCCGACTGCCTGACCCCTTCAGGGTTGACCAAAAGATAAAGCATGTTTATTAAGGGTGTTCTCCAAATGCCTCTTCAACACTGACAGGCTTGGGGCATCGACCACCTCTAGGAAGCCAGTTCCAGTGTGTGATCACCCCCAGAGGCTCCTGCTTCTCCAAAGTCACAGCCATTCACCCACTTACTTTCCACGCAGCTGCAAAATAATTTTTTTTTAGAGCAAATGACTGTGTTGTGAAAAACCGGCGGCACTTTCAGGCTGGGGACAGGAGAAGGAAATGCTTTGTTTTGTCCCAGTTTGCATGGAGCAGTCTCCCAGGTGGGTTGTTTTCTCTGCCTTTTAGTTTGTCTATCACAAGACACTTTAAAACGTGTTCCTATCTTGAAGTCATGTCCGGAGAAGAGATATTCCTGTATCTATTTTAAAATCTCCTTCTGCTTGCGGCAGAGGTCTGGCAGGTATAACACTGCCTTCCCAGGGAACTGAGTGTGCTGGTCAGTAGCGGCAATAATTTAGTGATATATTAAAATGTCTTGTGAACCAATTTGCAGCAGGTGAATGATTGCTCTTCTTGAAAGACTCTAATTTTCATTTCTTATTTTTCAAAGCAGATACTTATTATAATACAGGTTATTAAACATCAAAGGTTTACCTTGTCTTGAGACAATTTAGCTGCTTTTAGAGGCTCATAAATGCTTTATTGTGCATGGTTCTGAATAAACACTTGATCCTCTATGAGATCAGCATTCATCCTTTGGAAGTGACAGAGCTGCTGAGAGCATGGGTTTGCTTGCCAGCCTCGGAGCCTGGATGAGTTTTGATGGAGCTGTCATCTACCTCTCCTCACCGCTTGTCACATACGGGCTGTCTTCCAACGCCTCCTGTTCACCTGAATGATGTGTCAGGTGTTACAGAACCAGAATCAGCTCGTGGCACTGCATCTGCCTGGGTACCAGGTGAGAAATGGAGATGCCTCGGAGACGGGCATAAAGCTTCCAGGGCAGGTGACACCCCACGCTGTGTGATGCTCACTGGTGCCATGAGGCGGCTTTCCCCACTGTTGTCTGAATCTTTGCAAACTGGGGACTCTGTTCGACTTTGACTGCGTGTGTGTTCCATGCCTCTCCATCTGCCCACCTTCCCAGGCACCAAAGTACAGCATCCCCTCCCGGAGAGTGCTGCCAGCGGTGCCCTCCCTCGGCTCTCCTGGCTGATGAGGCACCCGTGCCCCGCGGTGGCATCACCGGCTCCACTGGTCCCCACTCCTCCTCCGGAGTCACGGCACAGCAGCCACTGCTCACAAACAAACACCAACAGAAAGACCCTGTGAGCATCACAGCTCCTCCGCCGGTGAGACCGGACCAGTTAGGTGCATTTCCATGGGTGGCAGGCTCAGCTGTTGGTGAGGAGGCAGAGGTGCAGGGTGAGTTGTTTTTCTGTGCTGGAGGAACTCCCAAAACCTCACAATGTCTATTGTTCTCCAGTTTCTCCTTCAACATGTTGCACTGGGCCAAATCACGGGGAAAAGGCTGCACGTGGCGTGTTACGTAGAGCTATAAAGCAAGCACGTTTCCCCCTCAGAAAATAATTAAGGTAAGGAAGAATTGAGACAATCACTTTGTTTTTAATTAATGATTTTCAAATTGATTTTATATAGCTCTTGATTTTCAGATGGTTTTTTTAACGACTGAACTATTTGCAAGATATGATCTTCAGAAGAGACTTCAGAAAGCCTGCGGGAAAGGCCAGGAGTTGTGTGTCACAGAGTTATTACGTGTTCCTGGGGAAGAGTCGAGGGAGAGGCTGGCAGGAGACATTTCTTGTTTTCATAGGGGAATCTGACTTCCTTTGAGATGACCGTGTCCATTTTCCTAGGGAAATCCTATTCCTTTAAGGTTAAAGAAATTTACTTGACAGCGTATACGATGCGAAAAGGCCCCAGGGGAGCGCTGCCTGGTTTCCTCTGCCTGCTCCCCCTTCTCTCCCTCTGCCAGGTCCCTTGCAGGCAGACACCTCATGCCACCAAACGCCGGTGTGGTTTGCCTTGTTGTACAGCAAAATTATAGCGTAATGTATAGAAGTATAAATATAGCACCATCAATATAGCATAATATACAGAAGTTCAGTGAGAAAAATAAGATGTCACGCACGCAATAAAGCATTTTCCAAGGCACCTTGGTTTGTCTCACGTTACACTGGCACACAAATCTCAGGTAGGGATGTGGAGAACTGAGTCTCAGCTGAGGCCAGAAAAACATCGCTGCCTGTCCTGGATGGATGATAAATCAGGCTTGTGTTGGGAGGGTGCAACAGAAAAAGCTATGGGTGATCAGTGAGTTGTTCCTGCATGCTCATGGGTGAAGAAAAAGGCACAGTTTAGGGTCAAAATGCAGACACAGCTGAGCTCCTGTGCGGTCTCCTGGAGAGCTTCACCAGGCACCAGCACGGGGATCTCAGCCGCCCCTGGCTGGAAGAGCCAGCCGCAGAGCTGCGGTGCCGTCAGCGACACAGACACATCCGAGCCGCACCGGCAGCACTCGCCCGGCTGCTCTGCCTGCGCTGCTCCCCATTCTTACCGGAGCGAACCGCGCTCCTCGGAGAGCGCCTCGCCGACCGTCGTGTCGCACACCTGCTCTCACCAATGCGGGTCTTGTGCACACAGATCGCTTTGCTTTCCTCTGGATGAGAGAAAGGCCAGCTGAAAAGCCAGTCAGAACCACCACATTTTCTTTTGCTCCAAAGACATGTAACCTTAAAAACAGTAGTGTCCTTCCTGCACGCCGAGGATCTCCTTCCACTTTCGCTGCCACCTCCAGGATTAGCCAAATGTTTGGGGAGCAGTTGTGTTCCAAATCCGCCCTCATTATTATCCAGGCAGTTTCTGCCTCCCTGTTCACAAGGACTGTAATAACCAGAGCGGATGATAAGAAACCATTCTTCTGATAATGATTTAAATGGGAGTGTGTGGGATAGCAGCCCTCTGTGCATCATAATCCGCCAATTGTTCTGGTGTACGCAGTGCTTGCAGTCACCTGGCACCAGCTCCTCTAACTGGTTTTAAAATGTGAAGGAAACTCATCCATTTTTTCCTCACGGTGCTCTCCTTGGGAATGGTCAACACTTGGTAACTTCCCCTGGTCCCCTGCGGATGCTGGGCTGGCAGTGGCGATGCTCCAGCGTGGGCGAGGCAGAGCAGGACTGGGGATACCTGGGGCTAACGAGTTCAGCCCAAATGAGCCCAACCTGCCAGGGCTGTGTTGGGTTTGGTTTCACAGCAATTTCAGCTAACCCATGCCAGGACCACCACCGCCCCGGCATTCCCCCCCCATACCACCCCATCCCTCCTCTTGCTGACTCTGACTCAGCCCGGAGACCTGGAGACGAGCCCAGACCCCGGTCCCTTTTTGGGCAGGGTTGTGCCAGTCACCCCTGCACCCCCGGCACGAGCTCCCCAGGAAGCAGGCAGCAGGACTGGCAGGGGGCCGGGGGCAGACAGGCTGCAGCAATCCCGGTTCAGATCGGCTGTAGCTGCCGTGCGGCTGTAGCGCGCAGCATGAAAATCCCTGTCTGCGGGCACTTACATCCTCGTTTTCTGCAGCCTCTGAAACGGCTGTGCTGTGGGTAACCGGGAAAATAGGTCACTCCGTTGCTTCAGGTGCTCACGTCTGAAAACACAGCCAGTAAAACAGATTAAAAGAGAAAAAGAGGGGGGAAGGGAGAAATTAGGCCGGTATGGTGAGGCATCATGAGCACCTTATCAACGGATCATTTTCTCTGTTGTTTTATCTCTGGATAAACTTCAACAGAATGATACTCACAACACATACACCCTTGTCTGTGTGAGCTTGTGTGGACAAAGCCAATCAGATAAATAAAAATGGAGGAAATCTGAAAGATCCTGATTGCTTTGCCATAGCCAGGAATATTTCCTCAAGATGGGAGATGCAGCAGAGATTCCTGGAGCTGGCTGTGGCCATGGCTGTTCCCATGGCGTTTAGGAGGAGGTCGGGTACTTGGGTGACCGGCAGTTGAACACCCCCTAAGTCCAGGCAGTATGCTGTTAGTCATATTGGGTACCCAGTACAAGACGGATGTCATGGAATGCCACAGGTTCCTCACAGACCTCAGGCGTAGCAGGAAAAGCGATTTGCTGCATAACCAGCGGAGGTGATGACGGTTTGGTCCCCCCCACGCCCTCAGCCCCATCCCAGCGGGCTGAGACGTGCCTTTCCCCGGAGCCCTTGACGTGGGCTCCCTGAGCCTGCCCTCGACCCCGCGCCTCCACAGCGTCCAACAGCTCCGGCTTCAGCTGGAGGTTTTAGCACTTCCCTCTGTCTAAAGTAATTTCTATTGCAGTATGGTAATTCTGCTTGTAGATTTATCACTTTGAATAGAAGTCGTATTTGAAAGGTGACATCCTTCAGTGATTAGCTGGGGAATATCCACTACCAGAGCAGAAAGCGTAAAACACAATGATACGTTCCTCAAATGAGAGAATCTTGATAAACCTCAGTCCTCGCAATTTGATGTAACGGTCACATTGTGATTCCACACCAGCACCTGCACTGTTTCCTGCTCTCATTTGATTCTTCTGTTGTACACGGATCGATTGGGCATCTGTTGCTCCGCCCCAGGGCTGCGGCTCAGGCCAGGGCTGGTACCCAAGGTCTCAGACAGCTCCTGGTTCTTGTAGGTGCACCAGGGAATCACTGGGGCTGGGTACGCATCCCAGTGCTCTGACTTTCCAGAAAGTTATCCCTTGTCCTGATGCATTGCTTCAATGCAACACAAATGTTTCTTGACCGTGAGAACAATAAGAAAAACAAACTATATTTTATATTGGTGGGCTGCCTCCAAACCCACTCTGAACCCTAGACTACCATGCCTACACACCCTTGGAGAAATGAAGAAGAGCTGTACAAGAAAGAGAATATTTTGTATCTTTTATCTGGCCTACCACTGCCACATTTCTGCCTCAAATTCCCCCAAAATAACAGATATTCAACCTCCTTTTCTAAGGAGACATTTCATATTTTATCTGGTGGGGAATTATAAAGGGTGAATACTCAATGCATATAAAAATGATAATAAAAATATTTAATCATAACTGTATTTTAATCAACCTATCAGATAGTAAAAACGAGGCAGCAGGAATGAGGATCTCACTGTGCCAAGTGCTGTGCTGAGGCTGACCCTGTGTGCCTGCAACGGACTTCGGCATCTGAAGTATTAGCACAGGCTAAGTGTAAGTAAAAAGAAGGAAGGAAAAGGAAATTAAAGTCTCTTTGCCCGGCGAGCCGGCTGGCTGGTGCGTAGGCGTCGCTCCCATCCCGCGTGGGAGCAGCAGGCGCTGCTGCCCCAGACTCGCAGTGCCCAAGACACAGCTGGTGCCCCGCTTCCCAGTGCCTGCTCAGGCTGTGCCCCACACTTCCCAATCCCATTGCACTCCCCCCCACACACTCCCCAACTCGTTCTTTGCAAACCTTCTCTCTGTTGCTTTTCCTTACTGGTGGCATTTGCATTTCTCCTCTGGCAATCCCTTTCTGCTCACTTTTCCCCTGGAAGATCAATGCAGCTGAAGAAGGGCGAGTTATTTACTGTGACAGCTGTTAATTCAAATGAGCTGGGATTAAAAATTCCCTGTGTCCGGTTCTACAAAATGAGCAGCCTGTTCCTCACATCTCCACCTGCCCAGCCCCCTTGCAGCCCAGAGGGGTTTTAAGACACGGGCTGTAAACGGCACACGCATGCCTGCCACCAGCCTCACCAGTGATGGACAGAGCGCCCGCAGCCACGCCCAGCAATCCTTCACTTTTCAGACAGATATTTAAATCTCAGCAGCGTAGAAGTTAACTGTGGTTCCATGGGAAGGGTCACGTTTCAAAGAGACAAGCCACAGTTGGAATGTCGCTGTATGCAGGTTACTACACTGCAAAAATACTATTAGTTTGTATGAGGAAAAACTTGTCTTTTTGAGTAGTAAAATACCGAGTTGGATTTTCTCTTAACGATCATTAGTATTTCTTACTGCGTAGTGTGCAATGTTACCAGAGTCATTGGTCTGTGCCACTGTTGCACATCTGCCAAATAAAGGACACTTCAATAATTCAGATTTGTTACCTGTGGGTCATAGACTCAGCATCATAAAACAGGTTCAAAAGTCATCCAGTCCACCCCCTGCAAGGAGCAGGCTTCCTCGTCACCAAACAGGAGAGATTCTCTAAGCAAGGAACTAGGCATGAAGTCTGACTGATCTGTATTTATTTTTCTTTAATTACACCTGAATGTTTAAAAGTTCTGTTCTGTCTACTCTGTTCTACTCAATTTTGTACTATACTATTTCAAACATCGACTCTCCTAATGATGGGTTATTACTTTACAAAAGCTCACACTCTTCTCAGGATAACAAGACACATTCTTGTCTTTCAAGCTCTCATTGCTATGCGCTGATTTTTAATTAGTAACTTTGATATGTATTTATTTGCATATTTTAATGCCATATGAATTATCTCTGTTATTTTTACTTTAAATATCTGGTTTTTAATTAGCATAACGAGGAGGATGTGCAGTGTTATACAAACACATACAACCCAACTGTGCTGTGGTGCACGCTGCAATGAAATGTGTTCTACAAATGGCCTGCTAGCAGCAGCGATCTGTTTCCCCCAGCTTTCATGAGAGAGAAATAATTTCCTGTTTGAGAGATAATTGACTCAACTCTCCATAAATAGATGTTCCAAAGGCTTTCCAGAAACTGCTTAACTGAATCTTTTCTGCACTGTTCTTAAGTGTGGAAAACCCACTTTCCCATGAACCTGCACTCATAATTTGGAAACCTCGGTCACAGGGTGCTGCAGATATTTGTGTTGTCTGGACCCGACAACCATGCTCTAAATCCGTACCTGGTACCCTGCGGAACTGTGCAAGAATCTCTCCGTGGTGGAATCTGATGACACACATTGCAAAACCAGGTTTACCACGGGAAGGCACATAGTGATCCTCAGGAGAATTCCTTCCTCCGACGTCTGGCTGGGAAAAGTTTTGCCATGAAGCACGTAACCGCAGCGCGACCCGCAACGTGCTGCGAGCAGAGCTCAGGAGCCGGGCAGTGGTGTCTCTGTTACGCGTCGAACCAGCCTGCGGTGGGGCAGACACCCTGTGATGCACTGCATCGCCTAAAGGACTCCTCTCCAGGTCACTGCAGCTCTGCCTTACCCGGCTGTGGGGAGCTTCTCCCAGCTTCGTAGGAAGGAATGTGTCATTAAACTACGTGTGTGCGGAGGAAATGGCCATTTATAGGGACACGGAACTGACACCCTGCAGAGAGATGCTCCTGAATGCAGGATGCCTGCGGCGATCTGTGCCGTGGTGAGGACCCTGTCAGGTGAACAGACATCTGTCATATTTGCCGGTCTGCAAGAGGCTCTCAAACTCAGACCCCCGTTGCACACGTGCAGAGGAGCTGGTGTGCCCGCAGCAGCATCATCAGTGGGCATCACAGCCAGGGTAACACCGGAGAGCCATTGCAGAGCCATCCTGCCCTCAGCCAGCCCTGGACCACCGCACCCAGCGCCTTCCCAAGGGGCAGTGCCGCCAGCGTGCCAGCCAGGAGAGAAGCACCCACACCTCTCTCACTTTTCCTTCCACGTTCTTTCCGTTCAGGCTTGTTGGTTTAAAGGTTACGCGAGAGGCTCACCTGTCATCTGCTGATAGCTGGCGCACAGGGTTCCTATCCCCCATCGCCTGAGAACGAGACAGGTGAAACAGCCGGAGACGCAGCAGCTCCAGGGAGGGCTGGGTGTCAGCATTCTCCTTCCCATTCTTCTCAAGCTTTTATCTCTGGGATTTTTCCAAAAGGTCAGCAAAAGGCAAAGGGCTGCTCTTGAGTTGTGCTGAGGTGAACCATGCAGCCCTTTTTCAAAGCTGGAGGGGAGGCAAGCTGGTAGGTCAGGAGTGGAGCTGTCACTGATGGAGCTTAACCGTTCCCTAGACATCCTCTTTCTGCTTCTAAGCTCTTCCCTACCCTATCCCATCCTATCCTATCCTATCCTATCCTATCCTATCCTATCCTATCCTATCCTATCCTATCCTATCCTATCCCATCCTATCCTATCCCGTCCTATCCTATCCTGTCCTGTCCTGTCCTGTCCTGTCCCGTCCTGTCCCGTTGTCACTAATTTGTTAGTCAGGTATTTACCACAAGCAGACTCAAAGCCTTCATTTTCCACCTGAAAATCCTCAGGAGCATCCCAGTGGCGCTGAGACCCGCTGAGGGCCATGGGGCTGGTGCTCCTGCTGCTGCTGGGCTCCACGGGGCAGCATCCTGGACGGCCCCCGCTGTGCTGCGCGCTGCTTCGCTCCCTGAAGCTGTCTGGGGAACTAAGTAATTTTTGCTGGAAATAAAAGTGTGAAAATGTACAAAGGGCCAAAACAAACACAGCTCATTAAACCCAGGAACTCAACAGCCACGTTCCAGTTTCAGCTGAGAGTTCGCTTGCGGGTGGAGCTGGTCCCCTGCGAGCTGCGGCCATGCCACAGCCCAGCACCCCCCCGCTCGGGTGTTTCGTAGAGACGCGAGCACAGAGCAGCCCCCCAGCTCCTGCCGAGGTCAGCGTGGCTGGCGGTTTGGGAGGGCTGAGCATCCCCCGTCCACGTGGGCTCGTGAGGGGCAGCTGGAGAAGGAGATACGGCTCTTCCTCCTGCACCCTGAGCACCCACTGGGACCAGTGGCAAATGGGAGCCAGGGAGCTTGGATAAAGTGGAACAGCAGGGAGGTGCTCCGCAGCATTCCAACCAGCTATTTATTGAATGCCCGATCTCTTTGCAGTCACAAAAGCCATCCTGCAAAGCTGTGCACAATCAGCTCTTTCTGTTGCATTATTTATTATTCATCACCTCTCCGGGGGACTGGAGATGCTAAATGTGGCAGGCAAGCACTTTGTAGGACACAAGAAGTATTTTGTCACTGAAGATATTCTCACTCCCCTTCCCTTGAAGGTGATCGCATTTAGAGGACAAAGCACAGTGACAGGAGGACCTGGAACCAGGATTATCTCAGGTAATGCGGGACATCTCTACAAACATGTTCTCTGCCAAAACGAGCTCCATACCTGATTTGCTGTCCTCAAAGGGACCAACCTGGCAAGACCTCATGCCTTTAAACTCACATCGAAAGGCCCTTGTTGCCTTTTATTGCCATGTTCCCTTTCCCTATCCCGCACAATTCCTTAGAGTGCTACGTCACAGGACAGCGCACCGCGTGCCAGTGTATTTGACAGCGTCGGATCGATCCCAGATGGGCAGTGCTTTGCTGTCTCCTTCCAGACACAATGGAATCTCCATAAAAATATCAGAAAAAGACCATGGTGTGACTTGATCACTATGGCATCAAAGCAGAAAAGTCCTACTTACTGACCCAATCCTTGCCCGGGCTGGGAAAGGCATAACGAGAAGCAACATCTGCGAGGCAAAACACGAATCAGGCTTTGTCACTGCGCAGACAATCCATCAGCGGATGCCCTCCTGTCCCCTGGCAGCCTGGCTCTGCAGTGTCCCAGCACACGCCGTTGCATTCAGAGCAGGAGTCACTGGGTGTCATTCCCCACCCAGTGTCACCAGAGAGGCCACGCCAGACGATCAAACACAGACACTCCAGAGTATTGATCTTTAGTGCTTTCCCTTTGGCTTTTGCCGCTTTCTTCCTTCAGAAGGCATCTTTTACCTTACTTGATATCTTGACCTCCTGTGGACCTCTGCCTTTCACCACTTCCTTAATTAATTTTATATGGCAGGATCAAAAACTTTCCTCTGCTGTGACATGCTGGTGGCATCTGCTAGACACCTGGGACATGCGGCCAGCTTGTTCCTTGCAGCCCAAGCCGCACATGGAGGAAGTATTTTCTGGTGCAGGTACATACACGGAGGAGAGGAGTCTTCCCTTTAAACGAGTGTCCCTCCCCACCACCCATGACAAGAAATATTTGTGTAAACCTAGGGCAGTAATCCCAGCCCTAACCCCATGGAAATGAGCAGCTGCTGAGAGCAACTCTGCCTGCTTTGACCTTTTTCTGCTAAACCCCTCGTGTTTCAGAAACGCTTCTGTTCCCTGAATCCCACATGGGCACGGCAGCAGCGGTGGGCAATGCCGAACTGCTCCTGGGATGAGCCCTGCAGGGACCAGCACCGCGCTCGTCCCCTCCCTGCCGAGCATCGCCTGGCCGCAGCACGGCCCAGAGCTGCGGGACACCTGCCAGGTGCCCGAAACGCGCCCGCTGGGCACATGCGGTGTGACTTTACGAAATCCATATTTAGGGGTGTTTAAACTGTAACTGGGAACAAAGTCTGCTTCCTGAAAGGTGGACTAAACCAAACCTTCGGTGCAACATTCTGGGGCAGCAGCAGTGAAGCATGGTAGGGCAGGAAAATGATTTTGAAGAATTGTTGCTTCTACCCGACACCCTCTCACACTTCTGATTGGTGCCTGCTCAGGATGAGAGGCTGGGGCACTGGCCTTGCCATCTCCTCTCGTCCCACGTAGCGTCTGCTTCGAGCTCCCTCCCGCAACACGCCCTTCCCACCTCTTAAAGACTTCCCCAGCAGTGACATCTGGTCACTGTTAGACCTCTTTATCCCACGAATTTCTCCAGCTCCTCGGTGACAGGGATTTGTACTCTGACATCTACAGCAGCATATGGCGGCGATTTCCCAGCCCACCCGGCGCTGTGTGACAAACACACTGCCTCATGTCTCTTTTGAGCTCGGGCCAGCGAATTTCCTTGGATGTCTCCTGTCGTGAGAAATGCTCAGTAAACTTTCCCCACGTACCCTGTGCTCGCCAGCCTGCACTTGCTGATGGCCATCCGCAGCCCAGGCGAGCGGCTCCGGCAACGCAACTGCAGCCACGTTGACACCCGTGCACACAGGCAGACATGTGTGCGTGCACGGCCGGCACACGTGCACACATCCCCATGCACACTCAGCCACCACCAGCACACTCGTGCCTTGTCTGCAAGGTGTCACCCGTCCCGTTCTCTCTGAAGCAATTACCTCACAAAGCTGCGTAGCATTTTCTGCTAAAATAATAATTGCGCCCCAGAAAGGGGCACTGGCTGGGTGGGGTTGTCTCTGAATTGCAGACTGAGGGAAGCTTTCCCCAGGGGCTGGGGAGGTGACCGGGTACTTGGCTGCTGTGCCGGTACGTGGGCCACCTCTATGGCGAGTGAAGCTCCTGCTTCAAGGGGAAGCACAAAGCAATAACAAAAGCCATCTGCAGGCACCACGTGCTGCTCTGATACGCGGTGCAGGGATGAATTCAGAGACTGAAGAGGAAGAAGAGATGTGAAGAAAATAAAACTAAGTGAAAAAAAATGTGCTGGTCTGCTGATACTTTGAAGCTTCAGAAAAGCTTTGCAAGAGCAATCTCATTGGTTATGTTCCCTCAGAAGTCCAACATCACTCATGCCTCTAAACGTGAATGAGCTGCAGAGCTTCAAGGGAGAGCAGGAACAGGACTCTAATGTGATTTGTTTTGCACTGTGGGTGGTAAAATCCTGGTGGTAAGGAACATCAGAGAAGCCTACAGTTCTTCCGTTGACCTTGGTCTATTCCTGGAAAGGAACAGAACTCCCCTCCTTCCAAAGGGATGCTTCCTTTCGACAGAAGAACAGTGGATGTCAAGACATAGTAAACCATAGCATTGCCATGAGATAAATAAGATGTGGTGGGAGGACACCCTGTTTTCCACCGCTGTTCATCGTTGGTGTTTGTGAGGAGGCAGCTTGAGGAGCAGAAGGCTCCTGCGGGAGCAGGTACACTGCTCACGCACCTGCTCCTGGCAGCACTCTGGTCTCCAGCTCAACCAGGTTCTTCTGGTTCTACAGACATGTGCCATTCGGCACGACGGGATCAACACATCAAAAAGAGAAGGAAGAGGCATCACTTACAGCTACAGTGGTTGAAAATTAGACATAAATATTCATGCAAATGAGAAATAATATGTTGATTATAATAGTGACTAAATGCAATAAAGTGCTGCATTGCCCATTTTTTTACACACTAAGATTAGGAGAGACGCCTTCACAGAAAACCCTGCTTGGCCAAACGCACTTTTTGAGATTGCAAGCGATGTCCGTATTGGCGACAGGAACGGCCAGTTTAATATTCTTGAAGTTTAACATTTAGTTGGCTTGTATTACTGTATCTACTGTGTTCTGTCTTGTTCTCAGACATCTGCATGTTAGTGGATTTTCCTCTTTCCCTGATTAAATACGTATTTTGGTGTCACAACATTCCTGCTCTCACCATCTCCTTGTCCGTTACTGTGCCGTCCTTGCTGATGGGTGTCAATAACCGCTCTGCTATAACTCGCTCTGAACCTAACCGTGGCGCACCAAGACACCGCTGCTTTTAGAAGCTGCCACCAGCAAGCGTTATGCCGTGTACACTGGTGTTCCTGATGACAGTAAATCCATTTTCCTAGCAAACAGGAAAGCTTTAAGGGAGCCATGCAACAGTAGAGGACCTCTACTTCCAGGAAAGTAGTACTAATGATTTTTTGGGGAAACAGCAAGAAATCTCTTCTTGATCAATAACTAAATCCCGCAGGTTTTAGCAATGACGCATAAAGTCAACTTCTTCAGCAGACTATTCATCCCATACTTTGTGGCATTCTTGCTCTTCAACCAAAATGTGATTACCTTACCTCAGACTGCGTGCAGAAAGTTCAGAAATGTGGGACTGGATGTCATTGTTAAAAAAAAATAAAAGAAAAAAAAAAGAAAAAAGAGTCTGGTCAGCTCTAAGCCAAGTTGAAACCCTCAAGAGCAGCAGAGTGAAAGAGCAGGGTTAGTCAGGGACAGGATAACTTAGGCTGGCGTTTCCTTTCCTGCAGCCCCCATGACACAAGCGGCAGTGCCCCACACAACCTTCGCAACATGTCGCCCGGCGGGACGGTCTGCAGTCTCAAGGGGTGCGTGCCCACCTCTGGGTGCATAAAGGAGGCTGTGGAACTCTCACGCTGAGGAACTGGCATCCTGACCCATGCCAGGAGCTGTTTTTATACAAAACAGAAGCCAAAAGACAGAGAAATCCAGCTGTAGAAAGCTGTCCCAGCAGCACTGGGCTGATGCTCCATGTACCCCACATCCCTCGAGAAGCGGCCCGTACCAGACACTGCTGAGGGAGTGACAGTTACCTGTGCAACAGGCAAATATGGAATAATCTCAGCTGGGAAAGCCTTGAGCCATTGCCTGAGAGGATGTGTATTTAGAGAGACTTAAGGTGTGTGTAAGAAAGACTTAAAAGCTTCTGGTCACTGGGTGCTGTACTGGGCCTGCCATTAATCGGTTTTCTTGTAAATTGACTGGTTTTCTTGTTACTTCTTCTGTCTTTGAAATCCTTTCTGGTCATCTCTGATTTTCCCTCAATAAGCAGCTCTGTTATTTTGCAAAATACGCTGCTGCCTCTTTTCTTCCCCAGCTCTCAGTCCTCTGCACTGCGTGCGTTGCCTCCAGGTGCCCCCGGCGACTCGGCCAGCAGCCCCCAGCACCACCGTGACCCTCAGTCAAACCATCCAAACCAGTGATGAATATTCAGGTAAAAAAAAAGGAGGGGAAAGCAAACAAACACAAATTATGTGTGCTTCACAGGCCAAGTGCCAGGAGGAACTTTGATTTAGTGGCATCTTCTAGTACCTCTCCTTTTGGTGACAGAGATGCTTTGGCTGGAGCAGGACTGCACCCAGGAAAGAAAGAAATGCCCAGCTGGTCCCCCCCATGCCGCTAGTGATTTCATAGACTCGGTATCCTCTCTATCCTGCCTCAGTGCCTTTTGTCCGGACGAGAGGCTGGAAATCGAGCTCAGCCCTACAGCAGGACCGTCCCAGACCTTCACCAGGCTGCTGCCACTCTCTGTATCCCTGGTGCCTCCTATTGCTAAAATGATTCTCCTTCTTGTTTTTTTAATTGTTTCACTAATATTTGTAACTATTTATTTCAACTCCCAGGACTGTATTCCCAAATCCCTTACCACGTATGTAAACACAGATGGTTTTTCCCTGGAAGTGCATTTTCACTGCACTTCTACATTTTTCTAATGTACTTGAAGAAATTGCAGTTTGTGTACCTGTTGACTCCTTTTCTGAATGTCCTTCTGCGTCTCTGCACAGCTCATCTTTGTCTCTGCACCACCTGTCTCTGATCATCGGGGTCTGTTATCGCATCGTTCACAGTTTCTCATTTCAGTTATGGATCTCTTAAATCCCTCATGCCCTAGCACACATCTCTGTGGGGTATCAGGGGAGATATTTTTTCTGCCTGATAGTTTTTTTCTCCCTCCACACTCTGTCCTGGCTTTAGGCAGTTTTTATCTAGGCAGAGGCCTTTCTCCTCATGCTGTGGCTACTTCATTTCGTTAGGATCCTTTGGCGAACGCCTCATTAAACGCCCTCTGGAAATCCAGGCATGTTATAGCAGCTTGCTTGCCCTTGCCCACGCACTTGTTGACTCTACAGCAGCCCAGTGTCCTGGGCGTATGTCTATAAAACCAGCTTTATGTCACCCCTTGTACGCCACGGGCGCCTGTGAGCCCTTTCAGAATCTCACTGACCCACCTGCCTCTCACAGCTCGCGTTTACGTGAATTCCCTGCATCCATATCCACAGTTTTATGTATGCCATAAAGTAAACCACTGGAAGATGATCTTAACTTTATTTACTGTGGCCGTTCTGTAATATTTAGATCTGCTAAAATCGTTAGGGCATTTTAATTGTTTAATCGTTATCCAGCCAAGCACCGGACGCCCTTTCCAAAGCCATGTGCACAGATGAAATTGCAGCATAGAACTTGAATATTTACTGAGTGTTGAACCTGCTACAGGATGGTTTTCACTGCCAATAATTTGTGGTTTGTTTGGTTTTTTCTTTTAAATTATTTTCAGAGTAACAACTGATGGCCTCTATAAATGAAAGTTTGTGACCATGTATGGTTTTAGTTTGATCTTTTTATACCTCCTTTCAATGGGAAACTATTTTTTCCTTACTTGACTTGGCCAGTAAGTGAAACTGAAACACTGTGGTTGTGGCTCTGGTTTTGCCTGAATGCCACCAAAACCATTGGGAAAGGGACTCAGTTACAGAGCAGAAATCAATTCCTCCCTCCCTCCCTTCCTCCCTCCCTCTCTTCCTTTTCCGGTCGGAAAACCCTTGCATTTGCTGCTGCGGCAATGTTCATAGCGAAGCCTGAGGAGCAACCCAGAGGTTCCAGACCACTGTGGGGCTCCTGCCTTGAACGTTCCCCAGAAGATGTGGGTCTGGTTTGAAGGGAGGTTACTCCTCTGGGTCGCTTACTCCAAGGTTAGGCAGTTTCACTAATTTAAAATGTTGGTTTTCCTAATCCGAATTGTGAGTGAGCGTTCAGTCGTTCGTCTTGCATCCTTCACTCCTAAATTCACATCTATCCCATTCTGCAGGCCCCAGCTCTCCCCAGTCCTGCCGTACCCTGCACCCCGTGTCGCTGCAGTTCCCATCTGTTCTGGATCTCAACAACCTGGGACTGACCTACTGACCATTAACATTTAAGATCTTTTGATCTTTTGATTAGCTGGCCTTCAAATCCCAAAAGTATATGTTTTAGTGAGGAATTTCGTTCTTGTTTAGTCAGTTATATATTCTATAGGTCACTATATTAAAAATACATAGATAAAATATTTAAAGTGTTTAAAATAAGTTATATTACCATTGTATGTCTATGGATCTTTAAGATTGTTCTGAAGCAGTCATCTTGTTAATTTAAATATATACCAAAACAGATAAGAGTAACTGATTAATCCTGCCCTAAATAATCATAGAATCACAGAACGGTTTGGGTTGGAAGGGACCTTAAACATCATTTGGTTCCAAACCGCCTGCAAGGGACACCTTCCACTACAACAATGCCAATAAACTTACATCTTTACTAAATAAAGTTATTTCATCCTTAGTAACAGAGCCAGGAATTCGGAGCTTATCAATTAAGGAAGTAATAGACATCCATAGCAGCAACAAGAATAAAACATTTTAAATGGAAGGAGAGATAAAAGTCATTTCTGCCTCATTTGCTGTGTTCTACAGAGATTGCATGCAGAAGAGAAAGAGCAAGATAAAAATCAGTGAAAATCCTCAAAAGCCCTATAAAGTTGTAGAAAACAGGAGCAAAATGGAAAAAAAAAAAGATTAAAGCTTCTTTGTAACCTTTGTTTTTCAAAAAAAAAAGCAAATAAAAAAATAAACCCCATTTTCTTACAAGGCCGTTACACTTGCTACAAGGAATGACTGAAACGTGGAGATTTCTGCCGTCACATCAGCTCTCTGAGCAGTTGCAGCGTTGTCCCAGAGAGCAGGGACTCTTGGCTGTGCAGGCTGGTGGCTGCAGGACCAACAGTGCCACGGCGCTGGGAACCGTCTCGCTCGTCACAGCAGTGCCCACGGCAGTGTTTGCGCTGCAGAATAATTCCGCGGGAGGCAGCGATGCCGTGGCGGTCCAGGAGAGCATCCTCCACAGGCTGGCTTGGACACAAAGTGCATAATTTCCATCCAAGTGAAAATATTCTCATGGCGTTCATAGCGATCTCACACAGCACTTTGCAAACTTAGTGCAGACCAGTGAATCCCACTGCAACGCCAGGGAAAACGCTGTGCACCGTGGGACCTAGCGTTCGCCTCTCTTTGGGAGGTCACCCGCCCTCATCTGGGGTATCTTCTGAGATGGAAGTGTCCCCTTTGCGCTGGGCTCTGCAGGGAAGGGACTTTGCCAGAGTTCACTGACTCTGTGTTGACGTCGCTCTTCAGTAGCCGGCTCGCCCCGAGCACAGCGGTGCGGGAGAGGGGTAACAGCACCGACACGCTGCTCTGGATTTACTGCTTTTATCTAAGGCTTCTTATGAGAAAACATTAAAACAAGTTTTGTCTTGTGTCTTCGTCCCACTGTGTTAATCTGGATTTGTGAAACAGCCGCGATGTCATTGTCAATGACCTCATAATGTGGCTGAAGGAAAGGGACAGAAAAAGATTCTGGGACAACACAGGAACATCTATGGTGTCTTCTTCATTTGTCCAGCCTTCAAGAGAGAAATGGACAAAGTGTGAAACCAGTAAGGGAGATTTTACCTTGCAGCCAGCCCTCCCCAGCTCACACAAAGCAGAATTTGAGTGCTGAAGGTAAGCCTGGACTTACAGAGCAAATGCCAGCAGAGCTGGCTGTCGTCAGCCGGATGAGGAGAGGATTGCTTTGTTCCTCTAGCTCGCGCGTGGTCAGCTGGGGACGGCTGTGCTAGCCTATTTCTGTGGAGGCACAAATCCAAACAAAGCTAAATCTGTGTAATTGATTTCATTATAGAGCAAATTCCTCACCTGCACAGCTGCTGCCAGCGCTTGCCTGCGATGGTGTGCACCCAGAGAGCAGAGCGCAGGTGTCGCTGGCGCGTGGGACACTGCCGCACAGCCACGCGTTTCACAGAAACACCGTCCAGCCCTGTCAGCGTTCGGGTGGGCTCTGTGAACTGCAAACGGATTACACTGGCCTTCTGGAATAGACTGGGGCAACAGAGTGGTGTAGCAATGTGTGGAACCTCTCTGCCTTCGCTACAGTCATTCTGTCAAAATCTGGACTGCTGGATGTTGAGCCCAGGGTCAAATTTTCCCCCTGTTGCTGTTATTCATACCAGTAAAGAGTGAAGGGGAGTGCCTCTCTGCCCCATAGTTCCAGGTAAAAGGGAAGAACACTGGCAGGGGCATAGCCAGGAGCCCCTGGCCAGGGAGCAGCCCTGCCGCGAGCCCCAGCTCCCTCCATCCCGGGAGATGCACTCCCGGATGCGTGCGGTGCAGGAGCATGGAAAGATGGAGACTCCCCGTCCTGCAGGTGCTGAGCTGAGGGTGGGAGCACCAGTACCCTCCTGGATCTCTTGCAGTGATGGATTTCCACACAGCAACTCTTGAGACTGGTGGGGAGCTCGGGCGAGGCACCGGGGCCCCGAGACGCCGTTGTCCTCCCCGTTCCTCTGAAATGCGGGTGGAACTTCAGCGTTACTCACCAGAGATGGCTCCTGGCACTCTATTGACCTAAACCTTCTGAAAAGATTTTAATGTGGTTTTGTTTTAAATCCTTCAGTAATACACAAGGTGAGGTTTTTGGTTTGTTTCTTTCTTTTATTTTGTTTTGCTTTGTTTTTTTAGGTGTTTTGTTTGTTTCTTTCTTTTATTTTGTTTTGCTTTGTTTTTTTATTTTGCAGACATTGCTGGTATTTCAGCAGCACAGTCCCAGTTTCAGCCATAAGTGCTCTTGCCGACCAACGGTTTGGGATTAAAGCCTTTTGACACTGAATCTAGCCTGTTGCAGGAGCCTCCAGCCCTAGCTATTTTCTTGACAGAGTACTTCAATGATCTATCTAAGTGCTCTTCTAAGTGCTGTCTTGGCACTGGTTAGTGTCTGAAATACCGACTCCTCAGCCCCCGGAGCAATGCAATCCTGCCTTTGATCTTTCCCTTCCAGGCATCGTTTCCATTTCTGATCCAGAACCTCATCGCCTTCATTTTTCTCCCCCAAGTACCTTCAGCAGTAGAGCGAATGCTGTAACGCACAGCCAGCCGCAGCCGGTCTCAGGCAAAGCACTGACAGAGATCCAGGGTTTGTCCATGAATTTAGGAACTTGATTTGTATTTTCAGTATATTTATAATTTCCAGGGCTCAGAAATATTCTCATGTGTTTTTATATACATATAATTTTAGATAACTGTCTAAGAGCAATTAGTTACCTCAAGTTGTCATATACTCTGAGTGCCCTAGGTGTATTTAGAACATATCTGTTGCTAACAATCATAAATAAAATTAGGAGAGAGATCTTAAGGTCACACACTAATGTCATGACAAAGGAAAAACGGTTTAGCAAGAAGAAAATCTCGGCTGCTTCTGTGACTATCAGGAAACTAAGCCGTGCGGGCTGAGGGTGCAGAGCAAGTGGCTTGCAGGTTTGGAGCTCACCACCATAGCTGTCAAGAAGCCCATAAGTGGAGGTAGGGGCAGCCCTGGAGCAGAGGGCTTAGTGACGGGGAGACATCCTTGAGGGACAGCCCTCCTCCCTGTGCGGCACAGTCTGCACAACGTCCTGGAAAAAAACATCCCTCGTCAAACGTACAAGGATCCAGCACGGACACTGTCAAGAACTCTCTGTCTGATGCCCAGAAACAAGCTTGGGAGAGCTGGAGGAAACGTTCCCGGACACGGGAGCTCCAGGGTTTCATGCTGCTTGCTTCCCTCAGTAACCACGCTCAGGAAAGCTGTCTCACCAGCTTTACAAAGCAAAGGTATGAGGCATGCCATGTTAAACAGGTCTGTTTATTGTTTTTTTTTTCTTTTGGTTCACTGTTTCTTCAGTATTTAAGATTATGTGTGTTATGGAGGCAACTTTCTTTAGCTATTTTGAAAGAGGCAAGGGAGAAGAGCTGAAGGGTAACATGTCTCTGCTTATTGTTTCAGGCATGAATGACCAGGTTATATCTGCCTTTTCTGATTCTTAAGCATGTCAAATCCTGTAGTCAACAGGAAGAAACTCTTTGGACAGTGTAAAAACACTGTTACTGAAAATTGGAATCGAAGTATATTGCCTTGAGCCAGCGCTTGTGTGTGCGTGGCATGGCCTGCAATGCCAGGAGCACGACGCCCTGAACAACACCTCATCACGCCTCATCCACCGCTATCTGCTGGAGCACGCGGGGACAGGGCAGAGTCTGCAGTCCTGGGGATGTTCAAGATGCAGCCAGTCCGAGCCCTGGAGACGCTCACTTGCTGTTTGTGGCAGTCCCATGTCAAGAGGAGGTTGGATTGGAGAGCTTCAAACGTCCTTTCCTCCAGGTTTTCATGTGACCGTTCACAGGCACATGGTACTAGGGCCATCTGCTTCTACAGATCAGAGTAAGCTGAGGAACTGCCCCTGCCCTGGTCTCCTTGTCACCTCCTTATGAGGTGGCACCAGGAGAGGCACTGACTTCACGGGCACCTGCCTCTTCCAGATGTCCAACCTCCTGCACTGAACCTGTGGTTACTCAGGGGTGGATGACACAGTAAGAAGACACACAAATGTGTACGTCTCCACCAGACCAGAAAACATCTCCATATGTCTTGAAAGACCAAGAGAGACTCCCCTGCCCCTGCAGATCTCCCCAACCTTGGTCTGTTCTCTAGCCTATATCCTACCACATTTTTTTTTCTTTTGCTTTTAAATCAATTGATTAGAAAAAGCCTCTTTTAGAGTAAATTAACTCTTGTTCATTCTTGCTAAATAATCAGTTTCTCCACAAAATCATCTGTTCTTAGCTTTTATTATTGCTTATATCTATTACATGGAGCCACATGAATACAATGAACCCTGTTGCACTGGAGTTTTAGGAGGAAGGTGCACAACCCACACAAACCAAGAAAAATGCAGTGTCCAAAGACCTTACAAACTAGGTGCAAAGCAAGAGATGACAAGCGACAACAAGCAGAGGAGACAATCAGACAGTATAAAGGAAACTCATCTGGAGCACACGTTTTAAAATCCGATTTGCCTGGCTCCGTCTCTTGCCCACAAGTCCATGAAAATAAAAAATGACCGAGGCTGGATAGAGTTATGAGCACGAGGCCACCCATCCGAGTACAACCTGGCAAGAAGATTAAAGGCAGAGAAGGGAGATAAATCCCTCACTCTGCTGGAACTTGGCACGTTGGTCAGGAAGAGTCACTTTCAATACCCGTTGAAGTCATCGGCTGTGCCAGGACAGGTCCGCCAGCAAGGCAGCCAAGGGTTTCACACGGCAGCAGAGCCCCACAGACCCCAGAAATAAGATGTGTTAACTAAATCAGAAGGAAGTAGTGGCACGATTAACAGGGGGGCTCCAAGTCACCGAGGAATCACTTACGTGCCCACAATGTGTCTGTGCCTTGGATCCTGCAAACCCCCCCTTCGTCTGCAGTCAGAGCCTCCAGACGCTGAAGCCAGAAGGTGCCCAAACATTATGATGAAAGCTGGTGGCTGCCCGAGCTCCGCAAAGCAAAGAGAAAGCAGAATGTGAGCCTGACCTTTCCGAGGGAGAGGACTTTTCCCAGGAGGATGATGCTGCGGGCACCTCGGCCCCGGGAGTGGGTACCCAGCCCTGGGAGCAGGCGGGTCTGCGCTCACTGCAGCGTAGGCTCAGGCACTTCGAGGGACTTTGGGGGAAGAAGTTTTTCTCCCTGAGTTGTCGCCCAGCATCCCCTCCAGTCCCTGCCCTGGATGGGCCGTGGCAGGGACCCGGCACCTGTCCCACAGGGATCCTTCCCAAGCGGGAGCCACGGCTGGGCTGGTCCAGCAGCGAAGCATCTGGGTTGGAAGCTGGAATCACTGAAGGGACTGGGAAGAGAGTGAGGCCATTGGGGTAAGGATGTGCAAGGTCCAGAGTTTAGCAATACCGAAACAGAAATCTTCCCTTCTAACAGGCGAAAGGCAGCCACGCTCTGGGGCTAAGATGCTTGATCCCGAACAAAAGCTCGGAGCTCTTTCGTGGCAATTTTCACTGCAGGGAGTCCTCCCTTTGCTGCCTCTCCCGTGGAAATTCACACAGTTAATGTTGGGAAACAGGTAAAGATAATATTAACCTTTTGTAAGAAATTAGTTCAGAAATATCTATACGCTTACGCAGTGGTTAGTCTGCTTCATTTCTAAAGCAGTAAAATAGAAAAAAAATCTTGATTTTGTAAATGGCTTGTAAAAAAATTCCTCTGTGTATGTATTCCAGTGTCCATGTGTCTCTGCTCTCCTTTGTGCTTTTATTTGAGGATTGATTGCTGCATCCCCACCAGACACTAACACTGTTTGTCTCTTGGAGCAGCCTGAAGCTGGCTCCCTGAGCAGCGTCCGAGTGCAACGCGCTGGCTCCGGGTCAGCAGATGGATCACAGCACTTAAACGGCCATGAGATACCAAACGCATCGGAAAAATTAAACCTTTCGTTTTGATTGCATTTCAGTAACATGGAAATTAAAAAGGCATTTGTGCAGCATGCTAACTTCAGCACGGTGCCCAGAGGCAGACTCTGAATGCCATTTTAAAAAGTGAAAGCACGAAAATAAGAAAAGACAGAGAAAAGAGAGAGGAAAGGGAAGGCAAAGCGAGGCAGGAAGAGCTGTGTAGAAGCTGGGCTCTGGAAATGGATTTCACAAGTCATGGCCAGCCTATGGCCCCCATAGGGTTTGGAACATGTAATAAAAAGTGCTTTTGCCATTTTTTTCCTGGTCTCCTCATAGATGCATCTCTTTAATTAAATTTTGATAAGAATAGCAAACTGGGCATTAAACCAAATTGTAGGGCAAATGAATTAAAGGAAATTTTCAGCTGAGTTGTTTGTCTTTTCTTTTAAGCCTATTTTTCATCGCAGACAGTAAATCAGAGAAACCTCGAATGTGCACCAGATAACACCAGCGGGCTTCTTCTCTAGTCCAGGAATTTGCCAGCAAACTCTATGAAAACGTGGTTCCAGCCTAACCAGTTCACAAAGCTGGTGCGAGAGGAGGAAAGGTGAGGTGCTACGGGACAGGGCAGGGGTGTGGGTGGGAAGAAGGATGGAGCATGAATTTAATAACGTGAAAGGCTGAGGCACGGTCTGACACTCCAGGTGTTTCTTTATCGCAAGTCATATTGTCACCAAATTCAAATCACTTGTCCCTGGAGGTACACATGACTTCAGGATATCACCAAAAAATCCTTATTTTCCAACCCCTGAAGGAACAGTGCAGTGATATGAATGAGAAATGAAAGAGAAATGAATGTCTAGCACGGGCTTGGCTTTGCCACTGCACGGGGTTATTTGTGTCAGGTCCTCGAAGGACTCTGGCCAGGTACATGCTAGTAGAAAAAGCACAGAGTATGGGTAATTGTTTATCTGTAGCTAGAGGAACAGAAAAATAAAGCCACTCAGTTTCGTTTCATACAGTGTTGCAACAGCAGACTTTGAAAAAGCGTTGAAAGGCGTCCTCCAAAATCCCAAAAGCCCTCAGCAGCCTGTTTGCAAATCCGAAGGAATACATCCCAGATAGGGACTCTTCCTTTTTTTCCTGATGTGTCACACATTCTGACAGACAAAAAGCAATTTTAAAAACCCTAAAAAAAACCAAACCAACCTAGAAAAGTGTAAGTCTTCAAGATAAATGCTTTATGAAGTGCAGTTTTCAAACATGATTAAGATTATGCTTAGAGTATAAGACGATGAAGGAATTCAAAATATCTGCTTTTCAGCTTGATCCTGCATAGTGAGACAAGTTACAGCTCCTCTGGGTTCAGTGCTCCAGGAGAGAGAGAGGACAAGGGCTTTGAACTGGCAGAGGGTAGGTTTGGATTGGTCATAAGGAAGAAATTTTTCCCTGTGAGGGTGGTGAGGCACCAGCCCAGGTTGCCCAGAGAGGTGGTGGATGCCCCATCCCTGGAAACATTCCAGGCCAGGTTGGCAGGGGCTCTGAGCAACCTGATCTGGTTGGAGATGTCCCTGCTCCTTGCAGGGGGGTTGGACTGGGTGGACTTGAATGCCCCCTTCCAACCCAAACCCTCCTGTGGTTCCATGATTTAGGCTGGACAGCAAGGAAAGCCTTCTAGTCGTAAAGGCGACAAACCCATCTGATACATCCCCAGGTGTGTGTGACTGCCATCGCCGGTGCCTGGAGGGACACCAGTGACATGTTGGATGCTGGTTTCAGTCAAATGAACTTCTGGATCTTCTTGCAAAACTTTCCCTAGGGTTTAAGTCAGACCTCTGCTTTTCAAACTGGAATCAGAATTTTTTTCTGAAAGCCAGTATGTGCATGGAAAACGTAGTTATGAGCTGAGAAATAATTTGTGCTGAATCCACTGAACAACTCTAGCAAAAATAAAAAGTAAGATCCTGGACAGCACGAACGCAGGAGATAAGGAGAGAAAGCAGAAAGGAAAGCAGTAAGATTTTCTGTGACGATAAGAAGTCTCTGGTCTTTCCCTCAGCATTTTGTTTGCCAGGGGTACAGTGCAGCCTCCCCAGGGATTTAAAGCATTAAGACAGCTTTGCTCAGGCGTTTTACTTGAATCATGTGTCATGTTTTGATCTGACTGATGTAGAGTTTGTGGACTGATGAATACGAATTTATAAATTATGGGCTTTTTAATTAGCAGAAAAAATAATTAACGGTACACTGACAATCATATCTCTGTCTTTTTCTGTCTCTGTTCTTTTTGGTCTACAGAACCCCAAGTCACAATTGCGCTGGCAAGCATCACGCGTCGATCAGACGCTGGGGCCGGGCGCTGGGAGGCCGTGAGCAGGAAGGAGCTCCCACAATTTCCACGTGCCCACGGGTTCCCCTCTGCTGCCGTGCGGGTCCAGCGCCCTCCGCGTGGGGAACCTGCCTGACGCTCCACCACGCACCGAGCTGCAAGGGCGGTCACCGCACCTCTGCCCTCAGCTCCCTCCCCATCAGCAGTTTCCTACCGCCAGAGAGAGCATCCAGTCTGTCTGATTAAATAACGTGCTGCACGCAAATCCTCATGGAACGCCAGTATATCTGGGGCAGAAACCAGCATCTGCTCTGACCTGCTGCGCTCCGGGGCACGGTGCGCTGCTCGGGGGAGCTGGGGACCACAGAGACGTCTGCTGCAGGAGATCTCATCCAACGCACAAAAATTAAGAGAGACACAAACAAGGATTTTCATAAATGTAATTAAAATTCTAACTAGATTTTATCAGACAAATATAACAATTAGATAGCAATCATTTCCCTAAGTGAAGCACATTGCATTACTGAGTAATTAAAAGGCAATAAATCCTGCTGCTAAATCCAGACAGGTAACATTCTTTTACAGGGTGCATTTTCTCTTTTTTAAAAACCATTTCCAGTAACACTTTTCATTGAATAACACCCTTATGGCCACAACACCCGGAAAAACCCCACCCTGCCTGGATGCCACGCGGTAGAGAGCACAGAGGGTCACCTTGGCAGCCCCCCGGCATGCAGCCCTGTGTCCCAGCCCAGGCTCCTCAGCCCAGTGCCAGCGGACCCCAGCCAGGTGCCCACCCGCGGGCATGGCCGGGCCAGCTCTGCCTGGGAGAGATGCTGCCGCGACCGCTTGAAATGCTCGCTGTCCAGGCACATCGTTAACCGCCCGCCTGAAGCATCCCTCATCCATATTTTATGTGGTTTGAAATGATATCTTTTGGTAACTGGGCTACAGTGAGGAAATAAACTAGAACCGCTGGACCTTTGCTGCAGTGCTCATCCCCTTCGGCAGACAGAGGAATACATTTCTGACAATCTTAAACCTCACGTGAGAAATGTAAGTACACTGACAACCTTACTGTGACTCTGTGACACAACCAGACCAGGTCGCTCAGAGCCCCCGCCAACCTGGCCTGGAACGTTTCCAGGGATGGGGCATCCACCACCTCTCTGGGCAACCTGGGCCAGCACTCCACCACCCTCAGTGTAAAACATTTCTTCCTAATGTCCAGTCTGAATCTGCCTCCTTCTATTTTAAAACGATGACCCTTACCTTACCTTTCCTCCTTACCATTCCTTGCCTCCTGAACCATCTCCACATCTCAGAGCTGAGCCGTGCTGTGCCACATGGCCCCTGTATGGGAGCATGGAGAGCCGTGCTTATAGACAATCCATGGGTAACGTGGGATGACTGTGCCTGTGAGAAACTGGAAAATGGGGCTATTTTTCCTGAATCCAGCAGTGGTTCGGTGCACTGTAAGCCCTCAGAAGTCCCTTTAAACACCACTGGATCTAACAAGATCACTCTTCGGGGCACATCAGGTGAACAGTGCTCAGTAAGGACTTTCTCAGCACGGTTTGCCAGGACCGTGATTGAGCTGCGCTTTGGCACATGGTAGTGTAAGCAAAAGTGCTTTTCTGAATAGCTGTAGGCAAAACACTTCAGCATGAATCAGGGACAAGACTTCACTAGGACCCGAATTAACAGAAGCATCCTCCCTCTCACGTGTCTGTTTTGACTCAGGCCCTTCCACAGGTCCGGTAGAAGCGCACACCAAGGAGCACCCTTCACCTGCATGGTCCTTTAAAATGACAGTTTTCTCAAAAGCTATTTTTCTTTGTGCGGCTTATAACACAGTTTCTAAAAGTTACATGTTCTTTTTATGCCACCACGTACCCATGTCTTGGGCTGGACCTTAGGTGCAGGGTACCTGAGCGACTCCCAAGCCCAAGAGATTTATTCCCCCAGTCTCACCAGTGAAACAAGGAGAGGCCAGGACCTGCAACACCTAAATGGGAACAGACTTCAATGTGAAGTGAGTCATTGCAGCCCACCCAGGACCTGCCTCTTTTCAGTCCCATCTTTTACAGCCAGACCATCCTGACATACTTACAGAACTCACCATCTCTGGCTACACGGAGCGCGGAGGACAGGCAGCTTTTCCCAGTGCCGTATCCAGCCTCCACACATTTTAGCGGCACGCCTGGACTTCATGTGCTCCCGTCGTACAAGCTCAAGTGTTTGCCCACATTACAGTGCACGCAGCCTGACACAGCTCCCAACAGCAAGTACAAGCAAGGACTGACAGTTCCTTTCCTCTGGAAATAATCTACTTGATACCTTCTCCTCCACCACATAATCTGGGAGTGCTGGCAATTCTAGACACAGAAAGCCGGAGAAGACTCACTCGGAGTCTGACAGGAGAGTGAGCAATAACATAACCCAAGGAGACGAGCAGATGCAGGCGGGAAACATGGGATGCAACTAGAAGAAATGGCTGAGGATGCGAGAGCAGGGAGGAAGAGGAAAGCCGATGCAGGGTGTGTGTTGGGTTTTAGCCATCTTCAGGTGATGTCTAAGCTCTTTCTCTGCCCCTTTGTGGGCGTGGGATCTCCGGGGAGAGCAGCACACTTGTCTAAGCTTGGTGCCAATGAAGCTACAGGGCCTGAGGAAGACGATGCTTTAGCCTTGGACTTTTCTTGACCCAGAGAGGGAGCACTCATCATTTTCCAAGCGGCATTTTTTTCTCAGTGCTGCTCCCTAAAGTGCCATCTTTCTTAGGTTATGGGGAAATGCATTGCCTATCAGCTTGGGGACACTGCCCAGCTGAAAAATGAGTTCTCTGCTTCATCCTGCTCTTAGCTACTCCAAAGATTCACGAGTTTCAGCTGTACAAGCAGGACACAGTGCATTGCCTGACCCGCTCCAGGCCCTCTGCAGTGTGACACAGATATTCAATTCTGCAGAGATAACGGAGTAAAGCACGTGTTAGTGAGAGAAGCAGACCATCACACTCTTAATTTATGCACATCATATATCTCGTAGGAGAACAGCAATACTGGGATAAGGAATTTTGGAGGCATGTTTATGACAGTGGCATAAATATGGGGCTGCCGGTGCCACTTACCTGCTCAGAGATAACACGTGTGTTACCACCTGGCCTCCTCGCCGCTGTTCAAATGCAAAGGTGGCAGTTGTAACCTGCTGGTTATTTTCAATTTCCCTAGCAGACAGTAGTGACAGAGCCCGCCTTCGGTGACATTTTGCAGTCTCAGTAACAGCATTGGTTTACCGTCCACAGATGGCTCTCCCAAAGCAGCACAGCCTGTGTGGGGTGGTAGGTATTTACTAACTCTGAGGCAGCATCTAGGGGCCCAGAGCAAATACAATTTACACTTTTATGTGGAACCAGTTAGAAAAAGACACAAAAAACCCCCACTAGTACTAATATTTCTGCCATTCACTGAAAACAGCATTTTGATCTGAGTGTCATAGTCAGCTCTGCTATCAGAGAAACGGGCTTGAACCCGGACTCGTCACACCTGGCAGCTCAGTAGGTTATGCATTCAGTTTTTATTTCCACCCATGGAGAGGGACAAAGTTCCTCTGTCACAGTTTAGCCCTGGTCAGGACCAGACTACAGTCTCTCCC
>JAAGAY010145099.1:33561-51500 GCA_011801015.1 Ardeotis arabs
CTCTCTCCCCCCCCCCCACCCTCCAGTGGGACAGAAGGGAGAACTGGTAATCAAAAGGCAGCAAAAATGCCTGGGTTGAGATGACACAAAAAATAAATTTAAGAGCAATAACAGAAGAAAACAAAACAGCAATGGAAAACAAAATACAGTACAATGGCTTACAACAAATCTCCACACCCAGGCTCTTCCCGTGTAGCAGGAGGCTCCCCTCAGCACCCTCCTCACTGATATACTGAGCATGGTGTCACAGGGGATGGAACAGCCCTCTGGCTAATTGGGGTAAACTTACCCCAGCTGTTGGCTAATTAGTTAACTATCCCAGCTGGGTGCCCCAGACATAGGGGCCACCAGCTCTGGTTCTCCTCCTGGCTCAGGTGAATATGAACCTTATCCTAGCCAGAACCAGGACATCCTCAGAAAAGTTTTTGCAGTGTTTGGGGGAGAATGTTGTAAAAGGTCTTTGTAAAATCTCCCTGGCTGTGTTTGCTCCCGATTTTAATTGATGTGAAAAACAAAAGCTCGCAAGGAAACAAGCACGGGAAGAGAAGCATGCCCTTATTGCCAAGGAGAGGCACACAGAGCGGGGGTGCAGGCAGCTCAGACTCGCCTCCCACAGCGTGCAGAGCATGCCAGCGCTTCGGGATCCTCCTGGCCAGCGGTCGCTCACGGGCCCTGCAGACACATGTTCAGGAGCGTTCCTCCATCAGAGCCTGGGGTCACCAGTGCCTCAGGACCCCTCCTCTTGCCAGATGCCCCCCTGCCCACCCTCCTGGCGCTGTTGCTGCCTTTGCCTCCCCGCAGAATGCACATCACTCCTGCAACAGCGGGGTGCTGCTCGCAGCTCCTCCTCAAGCACCGCTGCCAAGGCGTGTCCTATCGCGTACGGAGGGGAAGGGAGCACCCCGGCTGGGTGCTGTGCTTGCTCCGGCAGCCAGGACAGAAGCTCTTGCTCTGTAAGTCACTCAGCTGAGCCGTGATTCTCCTGGAGCTGCTGCATCACTATTACACGTGTATCCCGACAGAGACTGTGCAATTGAACATCTCCAGCACAGTTGTTATAATTTAGTCTCACATTAACATAGGCTTTTTTTTTTTTTCCAGTCTTCATACATCTTCATGCTTTTGTTTCCAGCCTTAATGAAAGTGGTGTTCTTCGGCGGCTGGGTTTCGTACCTGCCGTGGTGGTGGCTGGAGGAGCTGCAGGTGAAGCCTCGTTTCCTCAACCTGACCCAGGGTCAGTTGGTAAATCGGGATTTGGTCGGTTGGTGGCTGGTGGGTTGGTGAACCAGCGGGCCCTCCTTGGAGAGAGATGTTGGGAATTGCCTGGGGGAGGTGACCGGCCACAGCGTGCGCTGGGCTTCGCCCTCCCCATCACCTCCAGCACAGTGCTTCCACCGCAGAGGGGGACACGGCCAGCTCTGCCGCGGGTGGGACGATGCCGCCATGTCCTGCACCTCACGTGTCCACTGACCTGGCCCCACTCCCCCACGGGGACCCACCTGCCCCAGCGCGGAGCCCCGGGGCAGCGACTGTGGGGCTCAGGCAGGTCAGGAGGTGAAATACTGTGTAAAGCAGAGAGGGTCATCTCTGCCCGAGCAGTATCCACACACTCAGATGGAGACATTATTTCCAAACCTCTTTTTCTTTTTGTTGCTACCGTCTCTTTGCAGGTGAGGTCAATCGATTTTTCGTGTATTACTCTGTAAACGCGCTTTGAGTATCTGCAGAATGAACAAGCAGCAATTTTTGGCTCTGCTTTAGGGAGCTGTGGTAATGTATTTTTAATTGATGGCTCTTCTGGCAGCGCAGGGCGAGTGATTTGCCGGGGTGGGAGGCGCAGCTTTGAAAAGGTCAGCAGCCACCAGATGTTGTCCTCCCGCACAGCTGGGGCCGTGTCTGCAGCCAGCATGCCTTTCCCTCCCTCTCCCTCCTTGCCAGGCGCGGGATTTAGGAGCCTGGCCGCCGAGCTTGTTCTCTCCTGCTCACACCCAAACGATGCTCAGAGCACCCGCCGCCGGCTGCGGGGTGCCCACGGCTCACCCCACGCCAAGGGAGCAGGTCCCGCGCGGAGGAGGGCGCTCGCATCCGTCAAGGCACACATGAGAAAGGAGACCGGAAAAGCCACCGGGGCCGCAGGGGAGAGCGCTGAGGGCACAGGAGCTGGTTTGGGGCTCCGTGTGCAGAACGAGGGGTGCAGGAGATCCCTGGAACACAGTGATCAGCTTGCTGACCTGCTCAGAAATTCATGTCTGACAGAAAACTCGTTAGAAAACAAAGCTGCCACCTGATTGTCCTTTCTCACAAATGTTACACGTCCTACAGCGATAGCTTGGTCGGTCACATACTGGCGACGGAGGAGTGCTTGGGCCAGAGCTCAACGTGCTGCACGGCTATTTTATGATGTATATCTCAATTTTCCCACAGATTAAGACATTGGACTGTTTCTAAAGATGAGAAAAAAGAATCATGAGGAGTGAAAGGAAAAGAAATGGCAATGCGCTGCTTTGCTACTGCCAAACATCACCAAAGGCTATTTGTTAGGTCTTGCGCCAGGAATAGCAGTGAAGGCGGCAGGGAGGCCTCGTGTGCTCCTGGGGCTGCTCCGGCTCTCGCCCTCCCCGCGCTGCGTGCCAGGGCGAACCGCGCTCATTGGGGTTCAGCCGCACGGATTGCAGACGCAGGAACCAGAGGGCCTGGAGGCTGAGCAGGGCTGGTGTTCTGAGATAAAGTGTCTGTGTGTACAGCGAAGGGCTGTTCCCGCGGCACAGCACCGCTCTGCTGCGGAGTTGCCCTGGAGACACGGCGGAAGCACAAGCTTCTTTCATGACCAGAAGACATTCCATATGGATATTTGCATTAAAATTGATTCTCTGAATTTTAAAAGGGAAGATGAGAATTCACTTACCGTTATCTCAGTGGCGGCGTGCTCTCGGTGTTCGTCACGCCACAGCCAGCACAGCCTCCTGCCCCGGCCAGGTCTGCACGCGCCCCTGCACCTCGCACGTTCCTTTGCATCCCGGCGGCACCCGCGCCTGGGAGAGGCAGGTGTGGGGAGGTGGGGATGCCCACATTCACCTGCCTTTTCCCTGCTCTGGTTGCAGATGAGACTGCAACTCTGGACGGGGCTGCGAGCAACCTGATCTGGTTGGAGATGTCCCTGCTCCTTGCAGGGAGTTGGACTGTATGAGCTTTAACGGTCCCTTCCCACCCAAACCCTCCTGTGATTCTATGAAAGCAGCAATTCCTGCAGTTCATAGTGGGAGGCAAAGTCCTTTTCCTCGGCTCCCAGCAAGCCCGTGTGTGGGGAACCTCACTAAGAGCTCTACCCTCCAGAAATATGCAGAGTGAGCAGACAGCTCATGAGAACAACTTGAGAGTGGCTGGATCACCGTGGGCAGGTTCTGCACTGGTTTCCCCATCTGTCTGCTCCTTCCTTGGGAAAGGAGGTGCTGCCCGGAGCCTGTGAGCAGCCACATGGGAGCCGGGGCGCGGGAAGTGGTCTGGCGCAGATAAGCGTGGTGGTGGCACAGCGGTCGTGCTGGGACGGGGCAGGGCACCACACACAGTACGGGTGTCAGACACTGGTACTCCAGCCTTGTTTGGTAACCTGAGCGCCAGCATCCCGAGCTGATGACCCACCCATGACATCCAGTGAGCACCGCGCCTTCCCCTGGCCACGGCCGCCTGCAGAAGTAATTTCCCTGCGTTTGTCTCGCTGACTTCCCCAGCATTCTGTGATTGTGGTGTCGTGGGCACAGAGCACACTGCTGGCTTCTTGGAAATAACTGCATAAACTTTTTTCACCCTTTGAACACCCCACAACTGCAGTAAGACGGAAAACAAATTGGAAAACGATGACTGGGTATGGGTTACAGCAGGTGGCAGCCAGCTGGAGAGGAGCAGAGGAGCACAGAGTAAATGGAAGGGAGGAGACTGACGTGCTCTCCCCTCCCTGCACGCACGGAGAAGAGGAGAATGCTCAGCTGCAGCTTTGAGATGCTGTGGTCAAAGCAGGTGACTTTGCTCCGGAGGCAAGTTTCCTGCCGCTGGCTGAGGAGAACGTAATGCATGGCTGCATGTTCTGCTGCTAGGAGAGCCTGGGCAGAGGCACCAAGGCAGCAGCTCGGTCAGGAAAAACCATCAGGAGATGAAGCTGTGCGCTGTGGATGTGCATTACCGGCAGCTCCTCTTTCCCGTGCTCAGGGCTGCGGAGAGGAAAGCTCCGCTTGCGGAGGCACAGGTTTATCTGCAGCAAACGTGAAGGAGCGTGTTCTTTAAACAGGTCCCCCTGCATTTCACTTCTCCATCACGTATTGCTGGCCCTGCTTTGGGATCTGAAATGAGGCAGTCTAATTGGTCATTTATCCCTTCAGCTTTTCATTTTTCTCCTGAGAGGCCTGTGTAAACTGTTTGCTGTTCTGAAGAAGCTGTTTAAGCGGACAACAACGACTCTGGATGCAGCAGCTCTGGCAGCTCAGTCACCAGTTGCTGGGTGCTCGCGTTGGCACTGCTGAGACGAGGCGGGAGGAGATGATGGGGATCGACGGGGATGCTGTTGTGGTGATACCTGGCTTCCTTGCGTGGCCGGCCAGTCGCCGAGGTCAGCCAGCGGCGGGGGTGCTGGAGCAGCAGCGTGCCACCACACGCTCCGGCCCCGTGCCGTGCTCTGCTGACCTCCCCTCCCGAACCGCGCCTTCCAATGGCTGACCCACGCAGAACCAGCAAACACCTCAGTTCCAGGTCTAAGTAAAAATAATAATAATAGCAATACGAACCAGAAAATCCAAGAGAGTACATGCACAGAGATCTGTTGGGGAGAATGGCATCCTTGTTTCACAGTGCCAACTTCATCAGTGATGTGAAACCAGCTTCCAGACAACACGGAGTACAGCGAGTTTTGTGTGAGCTCCAGTCACAGAGTCCTTTAGGTCAGAGAATCCTGGCTTTCGTAACTTGTTCCAAACGCTTCTGCTCACTAGGGAGTGGCACTGACCACACTCAGGGTTAAACACTCTGTTTAACAACTGAGCTTTACAACCCCACAAATCAGTTTTGGTAATAATAAGTTTTGCTCCAACACAGGCATTTTCTTCTGCAGAAGACACAGCAAATTGCTCAATGTGAAAATTCAAGGCTCCCCCAACCTGCAGTTCTCCTTTCACCTTCAGCTGCGAATGAAGAGAAACGCAATAAGAAATCATTTTAATATTCCACTGGAGAAAAAAAAAAAAAAAGACCTTTCTTATAGGAGCAATCACATAACGTAAAGCTGAGCTTGAGCCACCGTGAGCTGGACACGGCGGCTGCGATGACACTGCCCGGCCCCTCCCGCAGCCCCGCAGCCGCAGCAAGCAGCGCCTCGCCCCTGAGTTTCGGCAGAGTTCCCCCTCAGCAGAGTTTGGGCATTCGTCCCACGTGCCAGACTGGCTGAGGAACAACAAACGAGCAATAAATGTTTATATGGAACTATATTATATGGAGTAATAATATCTAATGATACTATTAATTATTATATATAAGCATCATTATACATAATGATTATTAATATTACTATATAATTGTAATATTCATTATGATGTCTTGGCAGGTTTCTGGGGCTCTGAAGAACAACAGCTTATCCATGGGGGCCACGTGAAAGATGTCCCCAGTGGGAGGGTGTTGCACCACACGCGGCAGCCCTGCCCTCTCCGAAAGCCGTCCTCGCGCTCTGCCGCGCAGGCCGGAGGAGCTCCCGCCTGCCGCCCCGGCTCCCGGCATTCCCGCTCAAAAATCTTTCATAAATGTACTAAATTGAAATTTTTTCCCCAGGCTTTCTGGAGTTTATGCCATTCCTATATTAATGGCAAAGTTCCTGATAAGATTTGTTTCTTAAGATCTTTACTACTGAAATGAATGAATCTTTTACATCGATATTTTTATCTTTCATTGAGGACAAACTCTCTAGGAAATCCTGGCGTATTGCTTATTCAGGAACATGACTTTATATTCTTTCACCTGGAACAAAAATAGCAGGTGTCATATTTAGGTGCAAATTTGGAACAGTCTCTTTCTTTTCTTCTCCAGATCAAAACTTACATAGTAGAAGTCTATGCTGTAATTTTTTCAGCTCCAGAGGCATCTTCAGGGACGAGAGTGCAAGAACAGAAGCGGCTGTGGGGACACGGATCTCGGAGGAGCTCCCTGCCCCACAGCAAGACCGCCACAGCCCAGCCGCGCCGGGCAGGTGTTTTCCTGTGTCCTGGGGCCCAAAGCTCCCTGGCGAGAGAATTCACGTCTTTCTTATTTCCCGAGAGGACAACACCTGCTGGGAGTAACAAATTTGTCTTCTGAATAACTAGAGATGTTTTTTCTTATTGCAGCGTTCTTGGGTAGAGTTGAGGTTTTAGCTAGAGGAAAAAATCTTTTTTTTCTGTTTTTTTTTTTGGTGAGACAAAGACTATTGTTAATACAGGAAAAGCAAAAATAAAATTACAAAAAACATCCTATAGACTTATTCCATGTTGATGCCATAACATAAATTCACTGGCAGAGGCATGGGGAAACTTCAGTGTCACTCTGAAAGGGTAACCAAACCACGAGGTGGTATCTGCTGTATTCGGATGCAAACAGTTTGTTGTAAGCGGTTCATTTAAAACCTTTTTGGGAATACAGTTTTCTTAGTTAAGAGCAGAAAAATCCTGATACATATAATTATTCCAAAGACCTACATTTGAAAGTAGGCAAGATGAGGAATTAAAATAAAATCTGCAATTAGAAAGTTTCAGAACTGGAAATGTCTATTCCCTGTGAAATTTAAGTTATTTCAAAATCATTTCTATTCTGAATGAGAAAATATAGTTGCAAACACGAATTCCTTTTGGCTAAAACTGGAAGATTGGTTTTCTTTATGATTTTCGGTTAGCTCTGCATTTTTGCAGGAACATCAACTTTCTAAAGCAAATTTTACTTTATCAGAAAATCAACATTGTTAGACACAGCTGACAGAAAAGAGGCAAGTAGCTCTGTAAGAATCTGCCCTTAATCACCACCCATGTTGTTCACATACTGCACACGTGAGATTTGTCTGTTGATTTTATCCGCATGGAAAGAGTCTCCTGTCCAGGTAACCAGCTGGGAGAAACAAATTGCGGATGCCACAGCTCCTCGGGGACCAAGGGCCCGGGGCACGCTCCGTTTCCAGATGTGCCCCAGATGTGCCAGCCACCACCCCCAGCACATCTACAGACGTCCCCAGATGTGCTGCAGCTGCCGGGGTGGGGCTCCGTGGGGGCACGGGCAGGACCGTGAGGAACACGGGTTTCCTGCAAAGGCTTAGTGGGTGTCACACAGTGACGACTGCCGAGTAACGCAGCAATTCCCTGCCGCAGTTCTGGCTGCGGCTGCACCCTGCCGTTAACGACTTTGCTACCCTGCCGCTGCCTGTTCATCGCGCTGTCATGGCAGAACAGATCCTAAGGAGAGGAGGTCAGGAAACCCCACATATTCAGGGAAAGCCTGAAGAGAAGTCCTTTCAGAGAGACCCTTATCAGCACCGATGGCACATGGCGGGGCTCTGCGAAGCTGCTTTAAAGAACGCAGCCAGACAGAAACCACCCATTGGCGGCGGGGGCAATGGGAAACCAGAGCTTCCTGCAGGAAGGACCCTCAGTGAAGAAGATGAAGACTGTTGCTGAAAGTCAATACTCTGTACGACAAAGGTGCTGGCTACAGTGGGATAGGCATCCCCATACTAATATTTTTTCCCATCCCTTTCAATGAATACATGCAACAGGGAGTCACAATAGGAAGACTCGTAAAGCTGTGTGGTTTCACTAATTCCAGTTTCCCAGGGCTCCGTACACCCCATGTGTATTTCCATTGAACTGAGTCCGAGAAATCCGATCTCATCGGTACATTTCTTATTGATGATGATGCAGTCCCTGGATGCTGAGAATCCATATATCTCTCCTATATGCATACTCATCCTATTTCAAAAGCAAAGGATCCTTAGATACACAGTTTTAAATTGTGGGTAAATTTTAAGTTGTATATGTTACATATAAATATGTAAATACAAATAAATGTTCAAATATATGTTATAATTTTTTTTCCATTCCTTTGAGTGATTGTAGATGTGAGTCAGTTAATCCTAGTGATACGTGTACTGCAGAGTGAAACCCACAGTTATCCGTACTCTGCCTGGGGATCACAAATGCCTGCGTTTAATCTGTCAGCCATGGACCAAACCCGGCAACTTGCATTACCACATATATCAATGACTTAAGGGATTATTTTCAAGTTTTTGGTATAATCTGGAGCCTACTGGGCGTATTTGGGAAAACTCAGCCACTCAGAAGAAAACAGAAATATTTAACATAGCTGTATTGATTGTATTATGTTCCTGTGAAGAAGGTCTTGGACATTTAGGATGCAGTACCTCGGTCCTGAAAAAGGGGCAGAATGGGATAAAAAAAACTATCCAAATTTTCTATTCTGTACACAACAAAGACAAAAGTCAAGCCCTCCAACTATCAGCTTTCTTCCTCCAGCTGGATGGTGCACACGGCCTTTGTGCCTTTAAATTTACCTTTCTCCCCCTCATTGGGTTCCAGGACAGCCTTTTGTTCACTTTCTATTACCGTGGAAACAAAATGCCAAATATTATTAAAATCTCTTTTCCTTGCATGCCAAAGAAAGGCTGGGACATATTTACAGAGGGTCTTGCTGAACTATCTTTTTTTAGGCAACAAGGACAGGTGAGATCCCATTTCCCGGGGCAACAGCATTACACGGCCTGATTGGAGCCCCGGAAAGATAAATACCCTGCGTTAACAGGGAAATAAAGCTGCAGACCATGAATTTGCATTAATGAGAAGACTAAGGAGTGATGAACGTTCTGTAGGGTAAACCACCGGTGACCGCAGCTCCCGTTATTTGCAGCATTTAATTTTACATTTCAGTAAATGCGAATGAAAGCGATAGCTTTCAGTCCTGGGCATTGTTAGAAAAGCAAATAATTGCAATATGATTACGTTCTGGATCTGCTGAGCATCGCTTTATAAGTGGAAATTAACTATATGCAGTGTTATTTTTCTACTTGAAAATATTGCCATCTGCAAAGAGTGATGTCCTTTAAAACCTGGATATGAAAAATATTAAAGCATGTTGTTTTCTTTTTTCTTTAAAATTGTCAGAGACCTCTTTTATTACAGCCAAATAAAAATTACTTACATGTGATTTTATTCTTTTACTTTTCATCAATTTTGGTTTAATATTTTTGCAAATATTCTTTTCCTGAGAACAAGTAGGAAGTTTCTTGCAGAATTGCTTTTCTAACGATGTGCTCCTAACTTTTATTTATCTCGACTTTCCAAGTTTGTGCAGGTGAGTAGCCCACTTTGTGTCATAAATAATGTTTCTCTGAAAAAGCAGCACAGATAATACCAACGTTGTGCACCAATTCAGTGCCAATGAACTTATTTATTTTTCTGCAAGCCGTTGGAGAGAGCAAGATCGCTCCCTGTGCAGCGTTCGATGCTATTCCCATCTCCATGTGGGTTTCCACACCGGCGTTATGGAACCTCAGCACCTTCTCACCACGGCACGGCGCTTGGCATCTTACACATCTTGTGCTGCTCCCCATGGGAGAGGCATTTACAGCGAGGTATCTGCTTTCTACGGGAAATTCTGGTTTCATGAGTTGGTTTGACTCTGATGTACACCTACTGCTTTGTCACCACAGTAGGGAAGATTAATCCAGAGAAATAAATTAAATCCAAAGCACAGAAGCCACTTCATTAGAAGAGAAAACTCAGTCAGGAAAAAGAAAATCAAAAAAGAAAAAAGAACATTTCTTTTCAAGGAGCAGCTCCTGCTGAGCTGTGGAGCACAGCCGCGCAGAGCTTTAGCAGCCCAGACACAGAGGCCACGCACTTTCACTGCATCACACCCCTTCCCTTCTTGGAGCAGGGGCAGGGTGGCTTCGGTGGGCTGGGGGAAGCCACGCTGGATCACTTATTTCGCTAGATCATGTGAGTTTTTCTTCAAGGGGAAAAAGGGCACTTTTCTTCAGAGAGCTGTACTGAGAAGGGTCAAGTTTATTGCTGAAATACCAAGTATTATCTTGCAGCAAAATCATTGTTCTTGTGCAGCGGGTTGAATTTCCACCAGCTTTTACATCTCTGTGCTCCTTTAAGTGGTATTTCACCTTTTCTGGAGGTGGACTTTCTTTCCATACTTGTGAAATGAAAATTATCAGTTTCTTCCAAGTCTTCCATCTCAGAGATGGGCTTTCTGCAAGGACCAGCAATTTCCACCAAAACCAAGAAATGCTACACTTCAAAATTTTCTAACAGCTCGGGGGAAAAAAAAAAAAAACAACCAGAAAAGTCAGTCTTTCAAAGAGTGTACTCAAAGCTATTTGAAGACAATGATTTTTTTAGCGCTTGAAAGTCATAAAAGTCATAATTTTGATTTTCTCCAGAAATACACGCATCTCCCTAGGCTCTGCTGCTCACGGTTGCGCTCCGCAGGTCAGCAGGCAAAGTGATGACGTCCCCTAAGGGAAGGTTCTCCGTCACATAGTCACAGCGCTGGAGGTGGGACATGCCGATGCGGTGACGGGGTCACTGTGCCACTTCTAGCCTGTGACATCAAACACAACGATCAGTGGAAGACGAGGACACTTCGGGCCTTGCTGAGCTCACCCCCGTGACAGATTATACTTAAACAGACTTCAGCCCCGCGGTTTGGCAACGCATTTGGGGGTGTCACAATGCGACACCAGCACCCAGCCCAAGGGCGAGGTGGGGGCTGTTATTCCACCCCCAGTTGCCATCACCATGGACCATCCATGGACCAACTGCAATAGCGCATTGCTTTGCTGGGGAGCCGGGAGCACCAGGGTGTCCGCGAGAGCGGCCCAGCCAGCAGCGTGGTGTCCCCAGCACAGCTGTGACCCTCGGCTGTGGTGGGACAGGGGACAGGGAGAGGGACAGGCTCTGTCACCTCCCAGCTAAATGAGCTCCAGGCCAGGTCCACAGCCCGTCCAGGCCTGAGGCACATCCCTGCGTTTCCTGATGACCGTAACTACCACGAACAACCCGAAAAGCAACGGCTGTCAACGAGCAGCCTTCAAACCAGAGGCAGCTCTCGCTAGACGCAGAGGTAGCGAGTGCACGTGTGGGGCTGTGCGCGCTCCATGGATGAAGCCTTGCCTAAAAATCAAGGTAGGGCTCAGCCCCGCTGCAGTAGGAAACGTGGCACAAACACAAAGGGGGGCAGCACTTGGATCAGGAACTCTCAAAAAAACCCAGAAAACAAACAACAGAAAACTGTGAGCCCTGCAAGCATAAAACTACGCTGTTTATGCAGAAGCCTACCTTTTTAAGCTTAGCATTTTATTTTTTCAAACACCTCCATTAGTCATTTGAAATGCATGATTTTTGTTGAATTTCCTGCTGAGAAGCTCTTCTCCTAAAACGTACCTGGAAATGAGAGGCACAAGGACAACACATGCAGTGGGGGAACAAGCTGCATTTAAACTCCCAAGTTATCATCCAAGGAAATTGTTTGCAGGAACGTTGTCCCCTGAGTCTGCCACAAACTATTTCAAATTCAGCACATCCAAAATAAACACTGGAAAGGAAAAAAAAGATGAAACAACTCAGAAGTCTGCCTTCCAAAATGAAAAAAAAAACTCTTGCAAAGATCTTTCTAGCCTGTATGAAAATATTTCACATCACTGCTCTGACTCATCAGAAACACTGGCAGAAAATTTTTCAATAGCATCCAATTTAACCTTTCAGAAAATGCTGTTTCATCAAAAAAGCAGCTGCTGTGAATATGTCAATATAGGCAAAACTATTAAGGAAAAAATATGTCAAGCAAACTATTTTTGTAAGAAAAGAATGATGCAAATTTATAAATACTATGCAGAATCAAAATAGCTAAAATCTAAACTATAAAAAATAGTTTATCAGTATTTCTTTTGATCAATAAAATATGATTATGTGTCATTTTTTTTATACACACGTATATGAAAAGCCATAGATGTATGAATTTAATGGAAATTTTTAAAGTGTATGTTTCAGTTCCGATTCAGAAAGAAACAAATGTTCTAAACGTGGGGAATTTCTGTAGAAAAAACCCACAGAATTTCAAAAAGCGCTATTCTACAGACACAAACTTGGATTTTTATGAGATGTATCTTCTGTTGCTAGATGTTACCGTTAAGGTTATCCTGCTGCACACTTTAACAGATGGCAGAGCTCCAAAAACTCCCCCCTTTTACACCGGGTTTTGGTCCGTGTGTAATGCCTCCTCTAAACCAGGCGTTGGTCAGGGGCTCAGGGGTGGTGGCTCAGGGCCGGGGGCCCAGGGCCGGAGCTCCACAGCCCGGCAGCGGCCGGGGCAAGCGGCGGGGCTGCAGCGGGGCAGGGTCCCAGCCGGCCCCGCCGGGTGCCGAGGGCTGGGCAGGGTCCCACCGCCGGGTGCCGAGGGCTGGGCAGGGTCCCACCGCCGGGTGCCGAGGGCTGGGCAGGGTCCCACCGCCGGGTGCCGAGGGCTGGGCAGGGTCCCACCGCCGGGTGCCGAGGGCTGGGCAGGGTCCCACCCCCGGCCCCGCCGGGTGCCGAGGGCTGGGCAGGGCCGGGCGGCGCAGAAGCCCGTCCCACCTGTGCACAGGTTCTACTTGCCGTGTTTTATCAGACCTCGATATCGGGAGCAGATGGCGTGTTTTGTCTCACAACATATTGAAAAATAAGTCTCGGAAATAATTAGTGTCAGAAATGCATTTCTCTGCTTTGGGGCTCTGGGATTGATTACAGAGAAGTCTTAGCGGCAACGCTTGGCGCGAAGATGAAAAAGCACAACTTCACCCTTCTGGCAGTAACTACCGGTTGTGTGGGCGCAGCTGTGTCCCCCCATTTGGGGGTTGTCACGTCGCGGGGGCGGGAGCTGCAGAGCGCCGGGGGCGCGGCTGGCACAGCGGAGCGGCTGCTTCGCCCGTGCCCAGCCCGCGGGGTTCGCTCGGTTCGCTCGGTTCGCGGCCGTTCTCACCTCTCGGGAGATGCCAGAGGGGCGTTTGGCAGCGTCCTGCCCTTGCAGGGGCACAGCCCCCCGGCCTTCGCCCGTCTCCAGCGCCAGCAGCATCCCCAAGCCCCCCACCAATTGCCAGTTAATGGCAATTGATTAGTTCTTTTCTCATGCTAAAGACACAATACTTCTTCCATTCACTATGCATGCTCGGTGATTAGGGGTCTTTATCTGAGGAGGGGGCGATTTTAGCACTCGAGCGGTGGTTTTCATATTATAATGAGAGAGCTCACTCTGAGGGCGCTAATTAATGGGATTGCGCTGACCATTCACAACCTTCATCAATGTTAGGCACCTGCAAGGATACAGGTATTTTGGGGTGAACGTTTCTGCAGTTTCCAGCGCTCACGGGTCCCCGGGGCTGACAGCTGCAGGGACAGGACTCCTCTCAGGGGAGAACTGCGGGAGTCATAGTTGTAAAATAGTCATAAAATAGCCAGAAATAACTCAGCACAGCCTTTTCTGTGTAGCAGATCAGAAGAAGAGTATTAAAGAGCGCAGTGACATCTGAGTGAGAGACAAAATTAAAAACCAAAGAAATAAAGGTAATTCGTGGCTGAGGCGGCGGTGTGACACAGGGCTGCTGCTCTCTCCAGGACCTGAGAACCTCTTGAGTTTACTGGCGTCATTTCATCTCTCTGAAGTGGCTTCCCTGCACAGCTAACATCAAAGACATAAATCTCATTTCCCTTTATTTCTTAAAGGGCCACAGAAGTAGATGACTAACAGCCATCAATAACAGCAATTTGTTCCTGAAATCCCCTGTGACATCAAAGGGGGATAATTCCGGTTTTTTTCAGCACAGCTGGGATCACTTCGTGCTCTCCTGGCAGCAGAGAGGCCGCGGCGTGTCCCACACCCCAGCGAGGTCCGGAGCACCAAGCCCTGAGCGAGGGCAGGCCAGCAGGCAGGGTTGCCCCGGGACCGGCGGGTGATGGAGACCCCCGTCTCACGGAGCTGCGGCTGCAAGCGTGGCTGCTCGCCTGGAGCTGGCTAGGCCCAGAGAGTGACATCTCACACCTTGGCGCACAAGACTGGGCGTCTTCCTCACGCCTGAACGTCCAAACCACGGGCTGTGCTCCTCCTCGCCCCCTCCCCGCATGCGGGACATTCCTCGTGGCCTTTGCAGCCAGAGCGAGAAGCGTGCAAGGGCGGAGAGCTGAGCTCCAGAAGGGATTTGTCAGGTCTCACACTGAGGGTCCGACTTGCTGAAGGCATCACCCCACTGGATGCCAGGTATGTAGATTTTTATCTGCACGCGGTCCAAGGATGTCAGAACAGAGGCTGTTGGGTGCTGGGCATCTTTGTCATTTCACCATTTCGTTAGAATAGAAGTGGAGCAGAGATAAATATACATAAAACATATAAAAACCAGACAAACATAAACTTTTCTGTCGGCAAAAGTACTAAGTTTCTGGACCTCTTTCAAAAACCCTGCACAAGTTGGCTTGTTCCTCGTGGGGAGCCTTCACAGGAAGCTGAACAGCGTGTGACGAGGTGGCCGGGGTCCCAGCTGCTCCTCTTCTTCCATATTTATATCACCACACATTATTATAATGCACTATCACAGCGTTATCTTTCAGTGCACAGATCCTAACAAAAAGGGTCGCCATTTATTGCACAGAAAGTTGTCCTTCAAGTCCAGTCAGAAAAACGTTTCCTCCCCTGATTTTTACCTAACGATTTTAATGTTTTAGTTGCTGCTCCATAACTAATTCATGCATCTGTAACTAATTTGGGCAGCACGAAGACATGGCAATGCACTTCTTAGATGCAAACTGCCTTGTGAAGAGCGGCAGTGTCACTTGTCTAAGCTCCTGTCATGGTCACGGATCACTGGATAGCACGGCCTTTGGAAAGTGAGTTCTCATCCCGCAGCTGATCTGAGGCAGATGCGAGGCAGCACAGCCCAGAGAACTCTGTGGTTTGGTGAGCATTTAGGCTTAAAGTTGGTTTGGTTTTTTTTTAATTATAATAATTTTTTTTTTATGTCACATTTCTTTGACTTCTTTCTTTTTCCAGCTGCCCCTGTTCATCCATGTGCCGGCTGAACAACTGACCGTGCGGGCTTTGCAGCTGGAGGGGCTCCGTCAGCCCATCCACCTCCAGCGCGTCACACAACTGCAGGTGTCTGCGCCTGACCACCCACGCAGCCGCCCTGCGGCCATCTCAGTCCAGAAAACAGGGAGAAACAGGCGGTTTTGGAGCTCCGTTCGTCTGACCTAACTTAGGCCCTTCTAGCTGCAGACGAATCGTGTACCTCTCTCTCTCCCCGCCGACGATAAAGGGAGCCTGAGCGCGCTCAACACAAGGAAGCTGAAGCTGTCACTCCTTTTAGCCAGCTCCACATGTCCTTTTCTTCACCCAAACTCCTCCCAAATAAACAACCTGCCAATAATTCATTTTTCCTCATCAGTCCCAGCGCTGTTACATCCATACCCAAACTCAGACTGCTGGGATAACTGCAGCCGGACACAGCATCACCGATTTGGGGAAGGTGGCAAGGCATCCCCCAGCTCCCTTCCCTCCCTGCAGTCCGCACGGGTTGTGTTTAATATCCACGATACGCTTTTTGGGCAGAATTATCTCCCTCTAGCCTGGATATCTCTATGGCCTCCTCGTTAACCACAAGTGGTTTGCACAACGGAGCAACGACACAGCCTTGCCCATCTCCACCATCCCCCTGCTCGTCCCTGCTGGCAGGTTTGGGGTCACAGCCCGTGGGATGTGTACTTGCCAGGTACCTACACACCACCGTGTGCTTTCACGGACAGAAGGTGTCATTAAGAAGGACACACACAAACAGTGGTCAGAAGGAAATAAAAAATTATGAGGCAATTTAATAAACCGACTGCTGTTCCTGCCTGCCACTGCCAGAGCCATTCTGCTATGTGAACACAGCAAAAAAAACCCCAAAAAACTATCAGCATAGAAAATTGATGAAAAATGTGCAAAATATTTCTTATCACAGGTGGTTGCATTAGATTATTTGTCACAACAAGATTTCAGAGGGTCTCTGGGGACCTACCATCCTCAGATACTCACAAACCAGTATTAATTCCAAACATTATTAAGACACATTTAAAGCCCTTATTAAATGCAATCAAGTCTGATTTAGAAAGACTGGGAAGGTAAACATAATTAAAATGAACACACTGCCTGGAATATGAATTCTTTTTCATCCAGCATTTGAGAGTCATATTGTGAGAAAAATTAATAACCTTAAGCAGTATTTTTCTGTGGCCCACTGAGAAAAGAAAAGGTTTGGTTACCCTTATTAAAAACTTTAGAGATTCTTTTGAAGAGGGATCTTGAATCCTAAATATGATTTTACTAATGTGGTGCTTCTTCCTTGGGACGCTAGAGCACATAGTGCACCTGAGCGGAAAGTTCTAGGATGACTTTAATTGAATAACAGTCACCAGAAAAGGAGGAGGGAGAGATGTGAAAAACTGAAACTCACTGCGTCGTCCTTCCACAGCTGTCTTCAAGCCGAACGCACACATCGTCTGCACCACAGGTTACCGCAAGGCAAATACGGAAGGTGTTCGTAGGGGGCCTGTGGGAAAGATGGGGAGAAACTCTTCAGTAGAGCCTGGTGTGACAGGACATGGGGTAATGGATTTAAAATTGAGGGAGGTGGATTCAGACTGGATAGAAGGAAGAAATTTTTTACTCTGAGCGTGATGGAACACTGGCCCAGGTTGCCCAGAGAGGTGGTGGATGCCCCATTCCTGGAAACATTCCAGGCCAGGTTGGACGGGGCTCTGAGCAACCTGATCCAGTTGGAGATGTCCCTGCTCCTTGCAGGGGGGTCGGACTGGATGGGCTTTGAAGGTCCCTTCCCACCCAAACCCTCCTATGATTCTATGGTGTGATTCTATGACTTTGGGACGGTGAGAAGGAGGGGAGCAGAGCCAGGGCATGGGCAGAGGCTGTCATCACCTGAGCCCACAGCCCTCTCCCATAGCCTGAAGCACCAGCTGATGGGGAATGCACAGACCAGGGAGTATTCCCCAGGGTCATCGAGGTGATGATTTCAAATTTTGAAGGGGGTGAAGGACAGAGACAGGGCTGGTGGGAGCCCAGCCAGTCATCCAGCGCACAACTCCGACAGCCCGGGGTGCTTCACGTCGGTGCTCACGCCGGTGACCCTGTGGAGAGCTGAGGAGAGAACCGAGCCAGATTGCCAAGTGGAGGTTTATCAAGGCCAACAAAAACAATAGGTGCTGGCAGCTCTTTGACCATCAGCTCATTTCAGGACCAGGCCTGAACAACGACTTTCACAGCCAAGTGTTTCCCCAGTGATTGGTATTATTGTTTTAGTTTTTGTGTTTATAAAATAGGCAGGAGTTGGCAGATGGCAGTGAAGGCAAACAAATCTACTTCCAGTGGAAAACAAGTTAATTTCTTAGTTTGTTTTTTTTTGTAAAGTTATTTTCTTGAGAGCTGTTAGATACAAGGCAGTAATCCCTCCTTAATCCATCATAATGCCATTTGTGGAAAGTCCTGTTTTCACTGCTAATTGCGTTTCTGCAGCTAAACCTTGACATTTCCCATCAGCCTAACTTTCAGGGGAGCACAAGAGCAGGGTTAATCTTCCAAAGCCGAGTTAACTCCTCTGCTGCGGCCACCCCGGGCCGGGCCGGCAGCGCTGAGCGGGGATTGCTGCAGGCAGAGCCCCGGGATGGACCCACACTCCCGATGGGCAGGCTGTGTCTTCAGAAAAGGTAATTCCTTCCTAACTCCCCTGCTTACAGAGTTACCCAAAAGTCTGACATGACTAATTTCACACACACACAAAAAAAAAAAAAAAAAAAAAAAAAAAAAAAAAAAAAAAAAAAAAAAAAGAGGGAGAGGGGAGG
>JAAGAY010145099.1:51520-96254 GCA_011801015.1 Ardeotis arabs
TCATAACACAAAAAAAAAAAAAAAAAAAAAAAAAAGAAGGAAAAATAGTAGTTAAATCAGTAGGTGTGATGTCTGAGGGAAGGGAGGGAAGGGGTACTGAACATCAGCCAAAGCTGGCCTCACAAAATACAGCCAAAAGCTTTACATTGTGTTCCTTCTTGAGAAAAAGTCTTTAACATTGAAGATTCTGTCAAAGGAAAGCATCAGGACAAGTGAGTGAAGGAGTGCAGATAAACCCACTGTTTCTGTGTATTTAATAAAAACTTAGGACTTTGCATTTGCAAATATTAATTTAACCTTCTCTTCAGGAACCCAAAAACATCTCATCCTCCTGTGCAACCATCCTGTTACTTGTAAAATGCTCATTTTATATCCTAAAATCTCTTTTTTAACCATACTTCCTGCAGTAGCACACGGCTGTCTGCTCCCATCGTGGTGATCGGGCGATGGCACAGCCTCTCTCAGGCTTGGCTCTGCCTCCATCCTCAGCGCTCAGCCAGTGCCCAGGGTCACCGCATCCGACGTTCACTCTTTACATAATGCTGAGACACCGTTCGCACCCTTTTTTACAGATGAGACATATCAAAATACTGAATATGCTCACCATACTATGCGTGATTTACCACACATGTTTCTCAGAGACGTGTCTGTATTCTTCCACATTTTTATTCTCCTCTCTGTATTCATTTTCTCCTGTCTTTCTTCCCCATCTTATGCTTACACTAGGGACTCAAGAAGTAAAGAAAAAATAAGAAACAGAATTTCCCATGAAACCTGTAAATAAGATTTGACTTGAAGTTTTTCTGTCAACGGGCAGACATTAAGTTCTTTTGACAATCCCTTTCAGATTTTATTATGAGACATTGTGGTCACTTTTTGACCATCTGCCTCTTCCAGTTTCTCATTCTCTGTGAATTTTTAGGTGGCTATCCATTGTCATTGCATCCTCCAGCTAAGCATGATGATGAGGAACACTTCCACAATAATGACATATAGCAAGGCTGGGAGGATATCTTCTGAATGAAGAAACAGCCTGCCTCTGTGGTTGTATGAGGTACGACCAGTTGTGGTCCTACAGAGAGATGCCTGACAAGCAAAAAGTACTGGACTTCATCACTCCAGAATTATTCAAGGTCAGTAGAATGGATTGCAATGGATTTCACAAAGTCATCTCACAGTTTGAGAAAGTAGTCACATTCCAGAAGGCTGGGAAAGGATAACGCACATCTGAAGATCAAGCCCCTTGCTCACTCTATGGAAAAACAGAACTTTCATTCCTCCCAGTTTGAGAGTGATGCTATGGGACAGCCCCAGTATGCCCAGTCCCCACATAAGAGACAGCTAGCTCGAAGCCCGTACAGGCTGACGCACAGTCTGCAGTCTGTACGCTTCTCGGGTTTTTAAAGGAAAACGACCAGGAGCAGAAGGGATTGATCACTTGGAATTTGCGGGTGCTTCTGGCTCAATGCATCATTCACCAGTGCGGCGCGTGTAGGTGTCACAGGGCTCTGCAGTGGGTTATCTCAGGCACAAAACCATATCGGTGCATTCACACCAGCTCTTCATTTGGAGGCGGTTCAGAAAAGGCAATGAGGCTTGCACTGACCCACATCTCCTCACACACACCCAGCGCAGGACTCTGAGTGCTGGTTGCTGTGTGGTGTTGCAAGTTGTTTCTCAAGTATTTTTTTCATCAACATTGCTCAACATTGCATTGATTATTTTTTGATATTTTTCCCAAAAGCTGAACACAGCAGAGGTTACAGAGGCTGTGGCTGGAGTTGTTGTGCTTGGTGGAAGTGTCAGTTGGTCACAGCTGGCAGGGACTAGCAGAAGGGCTGTGCAGCGAGAGCCCTGATGCTGAAAAAAGCTCTGGCTGCTGATGCTGCAGAGAGTAGGCAATGCCTGCGAATGCGTTCGTTAGTGTTCACATGCAGATAGCTGCCTGCAGTGTGGCTGAGTCAGAAATTACGTCAGATTGGTCAGGCTGTGCATCAACAGCACTTCACCATCTTTTGGAGCTGTTTCAGGAGTCATGGCTCAGCATCACACCTCACAGTGATGGCTTGTTGTGTTGGACCAAGGATACCCGCCTGTAACGAGGGCTGGGACCCCCGGAGCAGGCACAGGGTGAGGACAGATGCAGCATGGAGCCTGCGAGCCTGGCCATGTGGGAGCTGAGCAGGGCACCAGGAAGGCACCCTGCGCCCAGCACACCTTCCTTGCCTTTCGTCCACAAAACCTGGCTATTGCTTCTGATTTGTTTGATTTCCCTTATGCCTTCAGGAGGTGAAGAGAAAGGCAGTTTCATCAAAGCATTAACTACGATTCAACATCTAGAAGGCAGGTCGGAGTGCAAATTAACTCTTTGATAATGGTGTTCCAGCAAACTTACAAAGATCTAAATTAGTGATCCAGGATACAGATTAGCATGACTTTGACGTAGCTTCAAGGTCACTATAAAAAGGACCAGAGTAATATTTTTGTAATTTAAAAGAAGAGATTATAAATGCAGCACTGTGAACTACGAGGAGCAGGATGCAGTAAGGTGCTGAGCTGGTACACGTGCCACCCCCCACCCACGCTCACCTGGTACCCGAGATTGCAATCAGGGTCAGTGCATCATCACAGCAGTGATGCTCCTACCTCCCACACGTTGCAGTCTGCAGGTATTCCCTGCGCACTGACGTGATTACAGGATCTCGACGGACCTTTCTTCTCTGTGTTGTAAAAACGTTGTGACATCTGAAAAAGATTCCAGCCTCAATCTGTTTAAAATACTTTCAGAAGTTTTTAAAATTAACATCTCAAGGAAATGGAACTCTGAGGACTTGGAAGATTTTATTACGACTAATCAACATTCAAACACAGTCTATCTCAGTTTTAATTTGTAGTAAAGAGATTTGCCCTTCACAACGAACCAGCCCTTTAAACTGCAGAAGTGAGTTATACTGTTTTCTTATCACGTATTTCCAACTTCTCGGAAGCAAATGTAACAAAAAATGAACCCAGGAAGCACACTGCACTCATGAACGCACCCTCAGCCCACGGGGCCAGATGGCAGCTCCTCTGCAGGAAAGCCCCACAGAGGGGACAGCCTGGTCCTGCAGACCAAGAGCTTTGCAAGCGGCAGAGCCGCGGCCGCACCGCTGGCGAGCGCACGCAGAGTCCCGCGGAAACCAGAACGACTCTCCTGGGACAGGGAGCTGCTTTCCATCAGCCCTCCTACGAGCCTGAGCAAACGGCTCATTTCAGGCCCCCGTTCATTTGTACTCCCATTCTGTAACAAAGCTGTGCACTCAGATTGTGGGAGAGTTTTACGTCCTTTGTGCCTGCTCGCTTGCTCCACAGCAGCTCAGCAGACCCTGAAAGGCTCCAGGTGTTTGTGTCTCCATCGTCAGGACCCTTCGTGAGGCTGTTTGCATGCATTTCATGATGAAACTCAGCACGGCCTTCTGCTAGACAGTGTCCCCCGGCCCACAGAATGATGGACACGTTTCCCAATCCACGCACCGCTCGTCTCTGCCTACTCTGCTTACGGCGTGGGTTCACATGTTGGACCAAAATGCGGGCTTGGAGCAGTACTGCTTCCTACTCCTTGTGTTTCTGTAATGCCACTCTTTAAAAAATACCCAATGTGCCCTTGATCATAAGGGGACCCCCTCTGGGCACGGGGGCTCCTCGCCAGGGCAGGAGGAAGGACAAGCAGGGGTGAGATGATTCTTGCACTTCTGGGGTGGGCTATAAGGGGCCAGGAATGGTGTCTTGCCCAAGACTCCTTCGGGAGCTTCCCCATCCCCTCCCTGGCCTCTGTTTCCAGTCGCACTGCTGCTTTTGGAGAAAGCCTCTGCAACAGCAGGAAAAGGAAAGAAGCAACTGAGACGGCTCTTGTCTTTGCTGTCTCCTGCAATTCCAGATGAGGTACTCAAGAAGTGAAGTCAAGGCTGAACTTTTGCTGTGGAAGCAATCTCCGATGACCAAACATCCTGTTATAGAGAGAATAATCAACTTTCCTTACTGTGAGGACTGCAAAAAGTCATTTCTGAGCCTTCTGTTGCAGAAAAAGCATTTCTTCATGCTGTTTGCCTGGTATCTACACGCATCCTTTGAAAAATAAGATGGAAATGAAATTAAAGAAAAAGCAGTAGTGAAATAATGTCCATTGCACCAAATTTTGTTTTCTGAAAAACCAAACATAAAAGCATGACAGCAGGAAGGAGTTCAGATGTTCATGAAACATGCTCTTTCCAAATTTTGGAAAGAAGTCTATCAATCTTTTTGGTTTCGGATTACTTTCTGTTCAATTTAAAAATATAGAATATAATAGGCAGCAAAAATGATAACCCAAAGTATTTTTGAGCAAGAAGCTATGTTTTAATAGCAAATCACATCTTTGTGGGATTTGTCAGAATTTAGTTCTCCAGGTTTTATTATTAGTTGAAATGAAGGCAAATTTGAAATATATAGATTATTTGGGTAGTAAAATTCTCATTTTTAGTAGCTATTTTTCTAACAACCCCTACAGTTAGTCAGAGCTCTATCCTTTCCTGTGCTTATTTGTTCTACCAGGTTTCAACCTCTTTTATTTTGCTCGTTTGAACCTATGCACACGTGTTACAGAAATAACTTGGCACAGAGGTTTGCTAGAAATTCCCTTGTCCGAGGAAGAAAACACTTCTCCCTTTCTACTGATCGAGGGGAAAAGCCCTCCCCTCTTTGTACAATACACGCCAGGAAAAAGCGTCTATCATTTCTTTCCCTTTTTGACAGGCATTTCTAAGAAAGGTGACTTCAGCTCTGCATTGCTGCTTTATTTCCAGGAACAGTTTCTGCGGGCTCGCTCCTGCGCTCTCCTTTCACCCCCATTGATTTTCCATTATCTGCCTTGACCTATTCCTTGTTATCTGAGGTCAGCGGCGAGGTTTGCTTAAAAATTTATATCACTATACAGCTTCTGCTTCTTTCTGGTTTACATCCTGTTCCATCTGTGCTCTTGGATGTTCCTGGAAGTGTTTCTCACTTGCTCTTTCTTTTTTCTCTAAGTTTTGTTTTGTTTTCTGCGTCTTCCTTGCTTTCTTTCTCTTGCTGTAGTTCCATCTCTGACACTTATTTTTCTACCTTTTTCTTTTTTTTCCCTCTTCTATTTTCCTCTCTGTTCTTCCTTTTCCCCTCCAACGTTCAAAGGCGAAGACGGACTCTTTCCCCCAAGCAAGCCCATCCTGCCCGCATGGCGCGGTGCCCGCCGCCCCCGCCCCGTCAGGACCCGCGTCCCGCGTGGGCGCTGCAGCAAGCCGGGCGGGTGCTGGGATCTGGGAGACGGAGGGCATCTCTGCTGCAAACACAGTGGGGTAAACCCTGCCCCCGTTTACCCTGCAAACCCAACAGAACGCTTTGGGGTTGTTCTGTTACAACTGAGGCTCTGTTTGGTGTTAAACTTTCTGTTTGTACTTTTTGCATCTCCATCCCATACTTGGCTTGCGCTGGCTCAGCAGCTGAACGGCGTGTGTGAATCACCTTGTGTTCCTCAGGTCCCACAGCAGCGTCTGGAGCAATTAAACTTGGGTTGAACCCGGCTCCTTTCTTTTGCCTACAGCAAGCTGAACCACAGACGCCAAACAGATTTGCATTAACAAGTTATTTTCATGTGAGGAAGCAAACATAACCTTTTTTGGGTTGTTGCTACGCACACGTGTGTGTGAGAAAGCAACAGCCCACATTGCCTAATTACGCCAAAATAGTACAGGGAGGAGGGGCATGCCAATTAACGTTATTGAACGCCAGTTCCCAATTAGCTGGTGCTGCCAGTAGGCCTGTGTGCCGTGAGATGCCTCTGGCCGCAGCTCTGCGGGACGGTGAGGCCCTTGGCCACCCGCCCGCGCAGCCCCACGGCTGCCGGCACCGCGGGGATGGGCAGCGCCGAGCAGCATCCGGGCCGCCTCCGAGAAATTAAAAACACGTTTGTAGGTGCTCACAGAGTGTAGCATGATGTGACACCGATCCTGAGCACAGCGGTCTCGTTAGCAGGCTAATTAACTGCTGTGTATATTCTAAATGAAAAAATACAGGCTATTACAATCATTCTCATTTGATTTCACAATGAGAAAGCATTTTTTTAAACACAATTACCTTTTAATGAGTGAAGGATATAAATACACAAAGTGAAAACTCTGCAGTAGCGGGGTTTCACCTGCTCCCACACGCGAGAGCGGCTTGCGCAGCGCGAGCGCCGCGGGTACGAGCTGGTGAGCCATTCCCATCGCTGCGGCCACAGCACAGCCGGGGTGATCAAACACCAGCAAAGCAGACACAGCTGGGCCTGACAGAAGGTTTCCCACGTGCTTTGAGGTAAGCCTGCATTTCCCCCATATTTCTCCCTGCATTTTCCTCCCAGACAAGCAGTTCCCGTGGCCAGTTGCTCCCAGTCACAAGTTGCCAGTATTTGGTGAACACGGGTGCCCTGTCACGAGCTCTTACAGTGCCTTTCCCTATCAGTACCAACCCTTGCTAGCACCAGATGTTTTTACTAATGAAAGTGATGACTTATTATTGTTGTCATTTCTGTGTTTGAAAACAAAACCAAACCAAACACAAACCCAGAAGGAGCTATTTAAATCTCTCACTGTGGGGTACTTCATCAACCAGACGGGATTTTTCTGTATTTCTTATCCTCTCACTAGATTTTTATCAGCCTTCCGAAGCTCAGACACAGCATTGCTCCTCCTCACCGATCTCCTCCGTGCACACAAGGTGGTAAAATCCCCCTTTCTGTGTTCGAGTTTCCCAGCTTCGCCGTGGCTGTGCTCAGGACCCAACTCTCTGTTCTGCACACCCCGTTTGCATTCCCAGTCCCTGACTCTGTGAGCTTCTGCCTGGCTGTGTTAGAATGAAACGAGGTGACAATATGTCCTGGAACGAGGATGTATTGTCCCCTCCTTTGTCCAGTAACATAGCCTACCTTCAGTTTATAAGTGATTTTAAAGCAATCACAAATTTCTGGCGAGCAATGAATCTTCATTGGCCATAACAGGGTCTACAAGGTGGGGTCTCTCATGTCAGACCTAGGTGATATCCACTGACTTTCTCTTTTGGGTCTCGTAATTAGCAATTCTAGTGAAAATGGTGAAGGTGTCTTCAATATGAGGTACCATTCCACTCCTCTCCTCTGCCGTACGTGATATCCTCTTCAATCCCCTTCCACATAATTCATAAGTGGAGGCCTTCAGATTCTATCACACACCTCATTCCTAAAGGTTTTAGTAAAGCTAGTTTTCAAAATTTTCTTCTTTGTTGTTTCTTCAGCAAAAGTTTCCAGTCTTGCTTCCTACTCAGACACCTGGCTTGGTACACCGACAGGAAAAAAAAAAGTCATCTTACTTTTTTGCCACACATCCATCTTTCTCTTTCCTTCTGGTCAAAACAACCATGTACTCCAAAATTTAAACCTTCATTATGTCTGGAAAGGTCCTGTCTTCTGTTCCTTTGGATGGGAGAGAAGTATGCAGCAAGTTCAGGGAAGTAGTACTGCAGAACTGTGTTATTTGTATTTTTCTCTTACTAATTTAAGACAAGATAAAAAGCGTGATGTCAGAATAATGCAAATAGGGAGAGCCTTAGAAAGTACCAATGCCCAGACTACACATTTTTCACATACCTTTTTTCCTTCTTTCTTTGTGTGAAATGACCAACAGTCATACGATGCGGCCAGAAGAAGGAGGCCAATGGCAGTGCCTGCTGTACCAACCCAAAAATCGCTCACCGGCCCGGTGTGGCTGACTGTGCGCCCCTCTCTGTGCTGTGCGCCCCTCTCTGTGCTGTGCGCCCCTCTCTGTGCTGTGCACCCCTCTCTGTGCTTACCCGCACAGCCTTCTGTCTGCCGGCTCCACTCAGCCTGCTGCCTTCTGGACATTGTGAGCAGCGTGAAGTTAAACACTGCACACCGCCGATGGGCATCCTCCAGTGCCCTTTGCTAGGACACTGAACTCCGGAGAGAGAGGCCAAAATAATCCCTCACCATTGAAGAACCTGGTGAGAGGGATTGCTCTGCGGCCTCAGCAAACTCCTTGGGGGGGCTCACACGACTCTTTAAACCAGGATGATGTAGGTACACCACTGCCAAGCCCAACAGCCAGCGTGCTCATGGAGATGGGCTTTTCTGGGCTTTAAATAGCAAAAATGGAACTGCCTACACTGTAATCTATGGTTTTATACTGCCTGCTCTCTGCGCTGAGCTCTGAATGGCTTTATGTGATTTCTTTCCAGCTGGCATTTTACCTTCAACTTGATTGAAATGTCAAGGAGCGGATGACAAAAGGCTGCAGAGTCGTTCACCTGTGGGTAGTATGAGGGTTTGACTGGTAAAGGGGCTGAAAGATCTGCCAAACTCTCTTCCCAATTATTTTAGGGAAAAATGGTTTAAAACTTCAGAGAAAAAGTGAGAAACCATGAGATTTCAAGAAAAAAAGAAAATGTGCGAGGTGACGGGTTCTCATGGACAGAATTAGGACTCAGTTCTAAAGAAAACTCCAGAGTAGCTTTGCTACTGAGCAGGAAAATGACAAATGAAACAGCAAGCGGCTTCTTTTCCAGCCTTACCAAGCTGTGTGCTTTCACCTGGGCACTCCAAGGTCAAGACCAATCATTTCAGAATCAGCGACGTATCTCTCAGCTTCTGCCGGCAGCTGCTGCCGAAGATGTCAGGTGCAAAGAAGACGACTCTGCGACGCTGAGCTGGGATGGGGCGATGGGCAGGACTGGGAGACCTCCAGCCCCCACGAAAGAGAAGGGTCACTGGAGTTATGAACATGCCAGGTGACACTGCCAGCTCTGCTCATTCTGAGGTACGCCACGCCAGCGGGTGCTGGGTGGGCTCCTTCAAGAGCCGTTTAAGTTCTTCCGCAGCATTCTGCCCGAGTAAACAGAGCTTTGACCCGAGAAATCCCCGTGCCGAAGGTGTGTGTTAGCAACAGCTAATGAGGTGGCATCCGCTAAAACAAAGTGCGCTGTGTGTTTGGTCACAGTTATTCAGGTCTGAAGAGAAAAATCAATGCTGGGCTGGAACCAGTGGCCAGGCTGCGTGCATAGGGAGGCTGCAGAGGGCTGGACGGGAGAGAGACCGGTGCGGTGGTGCCGGCGTGCTTCCAGGGGCTCCTCCAGCATCTCTGGCAGAGGAGGCAATTCAGTGCAGGGAGCAGAAAAATGGGGAAATCCCTTGATTTTTTTTTTCTTACATGCCTTGTTAAAAGAACATCGAAGTACAGCACCAACATTTATCAAATAAGTTCGTGTCAAATGAATTAACCGAAGTCCCTTGACTATTCCTCCTCCACATGCCAAGCATTTAAAGTCCTTTAAATACTAATGGAGGAAAACCTTCATTTAGTGTTAAACTGAGCTGTGTGTTTATTTTTCTCGAGTAGAAAACCAAAATAATAAAGAGGACACATGCATTACTAGGCTTACAAGTCTCCAGGACTCCCTTAGAGTTGGAAAAGCTTTTCACTCTTGCTGCAAAGATGGGTGAGCAGTTCATTAGCCTAATTTTTAATTTGTACTTTGGCTCATTTAGGAATATGGAGGGAGAGGAGCCAGAGGTAATTGGCATTTGTAGGCACATTTATTATACAGAATTACTAAATACAATGTTTACAGAAAATACAGTGCGACATGATGCAAAGCATATATGTGTCGTGTGTGAGTATGAAGTTCACCCAGGGACAGTTAAGAGTTGGTATATCTATCCATAAATATCTTGATTGGAGAACCCTTGCATATAAGTTAAAATTACATTAGAATCACAAATTGCACAGGGAGGTGGAAACTACCAGTCTCCTGCTGTGGCTGCAGGAGTACTTAACCCAGACGGTATCACACAGCCAGCGAGCACGCTGCAGGGTCACCCCCTCTGGAGGTAGCAAAGCATCCCTGCTCTCCTAGACACCAGCCTTCTGGACACCAGCCTTCCAGACACCAGCCTTCTCCACCAGTTCCAAGTCCTGACCACCACAACGGTCCTTCACACTTCGGAGAGGAGGTCCAGTCCAAGCCCTCTAGGTGTAGATCCTGGCTTCACCATAGGTATGTGGACAACAGGGGAGGGTCTGACCCATACCGGTCACTGCTTCACCTGGAGTCCATGCCAGGTCATCCATCCTGGTGCATCCTCACCGCTCGCTGGGCTGTAACTGCTCCTCCGGGAGGTGAGAGGACAGCCGTCTCTCATCCCCTTTGGGTGCTCTCATCACCATGATGATTCCCTCTGAAGCCTCCTTGCTGGTTACCTGAGACATCTTGTGTCTCTGCCTGATGCTCTGTGCAGCCATAGTCAGACACTGCCGTATCCATGCCATATCCGCACTATATCCATGCCATATCCATGCCATATCCATGCCAGATCCGCACTATATCCACGTCATATCCATGCCATATCCATGCTATGCCATTACCATCAATTTATCTGCCCCTTGCTGTCAACGAGAATCAAGTCCTGCAAATGTCCTGTCCACCAGAGTCATCGCAGCCTGCAGAGTGGCTGCCTTCTCGCTGATCTCCACAGGCACCAAGAACAAGTGAATAAATCAAGCTACCCAAAGCTTCATCACTCGCACAGAGCAACAAGAGTGAGATAAAAGAGATGTACTGCTCTCACCATTTTCCCCTCCCTTTACAGCATTTCCCCCCCAGGCTCCACTGCCTACTCTGCACTGAGGAGAGGGTACGGATGGAGAAGAGGGATTGTGTGTGCTTGGAGGTGAAATATGGCAGGGAAAAAAAAAAGAAAGAAGAGCTGCTTCAGAGAAAAGTACAATCTACTCTTAGTAAGGTCAGCTGTGGTCTCACCACACTTTTGGTTTCACTGAAGACGCTTTTTGCTTGTGGCTGTCTTAATTCCTGATGGGTGAGAATGCTGTTCCTCAGAAATCTTTATCGGTAACTACAGAAACTCTGTTTTGCCCTAAAATCATACTGGTTTCTTGGCCTGAACAATTTAATGTAGCAGTAAGTTCCCCCAGCAAACTGCAGGCTGCACAAAACATACTTTGAACTTCATGGGGTGTATTTTGGCCTCTGACACATCTCTTCAAGCCCTACATGTTTTAATCACTTCTATCATGTTCCTCTGCTCCTTGTCTCCTCTCTTAAAAACCACACGGCTTCTCAGTCTCTGCTGAGAGGAAAAATGTTTTCTTGTTGCTTCTCATTTTCATTTTTGCTGCTGTTTTGGGGGGGCCTACCTTATTGTCATGAGCCATCCTCAGGTTCTGCCAGATTCTCATGTGTCCTTCAAGACCTGCAGAGATGAAATGCAAGAGCAGCCACAAGCAGCCCATGGGGCTTGCATGTAGGTTTAGCTGACAGCGGGATGGGAGGCAAGCTTGCATGCAAGGACAAGGGCTGAATGATTCGGTGGGGTAAGAAAGGCCAGTCACCCATCTGGAGGAGACATTGGCATGTTGTTGAGAATATCCTGGAAGAGGAAAGAGATTGTAGGAAAGAAGGAAATAAGGCCACTTGACCTACTTGATGAGCACAGAGGGCACTCTGTGTTTGTGCTTTCAAAATACGGGAAGAGAAGAGGACGATGGGTAACTGGGAATCCCACAGCTTGGACCAATGCCTCTCTGGGCGTTCACTTCCTCAGCTCTCTTAGCGCGTAAAGCAGAAGCGCTCTGGCTGCCTTGGGCTGTCAGTAAACAGCACAGTGAACCTTCTACCCCATCTCACATGCAAGCATTGGCGTAAAGTAACTGACGTTATGCGTATTCCTGGCAAGTCTCCGTTAACTCCCACATGAAGCCTCCATTTTAATTAAATTTGTAAGCCGTGTCAGACCGGCAGTCACTGGGTTCAGGCGGTTATCGCTGTGCTATTTATTACGCAGTAAAGGCTGCACTGGGGAGGAAGGGTATTGCCAGTACTCTCTGCATTTCCAATAAAGAGAAGAAGCTGGTGGAGACGCTCTGCAATGGATTTACATGAACACACACAGCACTGGAGCAGGACTGGAGACTGTCACTCAGTTTGTACCCTCACTGGCCACATTTATAAATGCTTAAAATTCTGTCTAAAAAAATAGCAGGTTCAGTCTCTGTTCCCATTGTTTGTAGTGGAAGACCATTTCAGAACCTGATCACTGACATAATTGACTTTTCCTTCCTTATTTCCAGTCTAAAAGGATCCCTAGGTTGGTTTTTTTTTGTTTGTTTGTTTTTCATCATTCGGTCTTTGGACATGTTGTCTCTTTGAATGGCTCTTTCACTCCCCACTCACATCATAAAATTACAGGATGGTTTAGGTGGGAAGGGACCTTTAAAGGCCATCCAGTCCAACCCCCTGCAAGGAGCATCATATCCTGAAATGCTCATACAAGAAAGCTCCCCTGCAGGTGTTATCCCGATGGGCAAAGCAAGCCAAGCCGTGTGGCCATGCTGGTGCAGGCTGTCCTGACCTGGAGCCCTCCCGATGCCTCAGTCTGTCGGCCATTCCCAAGCTGACACCAGTTGGCAGATGAGCAACTTTTCAGGGAATACTTCCATTCAGTGGCCTTTTTCATGGCTGCATCTGACAGCTGGCTTACGTCCTTCCCTGGGGACCGGTGATCCCCCCATCTCTGTCCCTCCCGAGGACCTCCAGGTTACGGCAGATGCTGCTATCCATCGTAAGTGCCGGTGTTTCATACGGGCGGATGTCACCTTGTATCTGTTACTGCTGTTCTCAAGTCACCATTGTGCTGCAGTAATATTCTAATGTATTTTAACTCTTTATTGGCAATAGTGTCACAGCTTTATGTCATCTGCAAGTATAACTTAATGACTGCCTTTTAGTGCCAGAATTGCTCATGAAAATACTATGATGTTTGCAAAGACCTACTACGGAGAAACTCTACTCCTTACGCCCATAATTTTCCATGCAATGCAACCTGCTGTTATCTCCTCCTTATCTTGTTCCACACTCAGTTTTCTCCAACATAACTAGTTATATGCTTTCCTGAAGTCCATGGACCTTTGTTTGGAAAATTACTCGTTCCGTCCAAGACATCTGTCAGGTGGAAGATCTATATTCCCTGGAATTTTGCTGTATTTTCTTCCAGCCACCCTTGTTTTTTAATTCTTCCTTCAACAGTACTTTTTTACCTTAAAGACTATAGATTAACAGATTGACTGTTGTATACTTTTTTCTAAAGGCAGTACAAGAGTTTTGTGACTGTATAATGTCAGCTGACTCCAGACCAAACCTAAGAAACCTGCCACAGACTGGCGAAGCTGCCTCAGGTCACACACAGTGTAGGGGGAAAGGCTGAACCCCCAGTCCCAGAAGACCCCCGCGTCCTACGGTGCCTCTTTTGTCCCGTGTAGTTTGCCTCATGACTTGAGTGACCTCTGGCTCACACCAGTGGACTCGGGCTGCCTGTTGTGTTCATCGTATCTTTGCCGCACTTTCTGTTTCCCTTTGCTTTTTCCCCACAGCCATGTCTGCAGGATTTGTGACTCAGGGCGGTTCAGACATGTCAAGGAGCTGGGAATGTCCAAGCACTCTTCTGAAGCAGCCCTGGGTGGAAAACTGCTGTATTTGGTTGCTTCAGGGTACCCGTTTTCCTGAAGTGGGGGGAAGAACCCCAGCAATGCCATGGACGTGCTGGGAGCCAGGGCAGCCACCCCCGCCTGGGAGCACTCCGTCCCCAGCAGCCAGCCCTCGTGCCCTGAGAAATCACTGCCGCCTCTGCTCGGGAACAGACTCCAATCAGCACTTTCTCCACCACGCCGCACGGTAATTTTCCTGATCCTGCCTATATTTAACTTTTCCCCTTGGACGAGAGTGTTGTTACAAAAAATTTCTGTCAGCTGGAAAAAAGGAACAATGCCTGGCTCAGAGCCTGCGCTCAGCAGTGAAGAGTCTGCAATTACAGCACAAAAAAAAAGAAAAAAAAAAAGCCCCAAAACACCAGCAACAAAAACAAAGCAAAAATCTTGCCCCAGTTTCTCTGAGATTCTCCTTTGCAGTTATTTTTCTCACACGGGTAAGCAACGTAACAGGGAAAGAGACCTCAGAATAGAGAGCAATAAAAAATAAAATAAATAAAAATGCTGAAGCCTGTTTTGCCTGCCAGAACATCTACTGCTACAACATGTTTGCAGAGAGGCAGCAGTGCCCACAGTGCGTAAAAATGCTTTTAAAGAGATCGACTCATCTGGAGCCGGGTCGTTAAACGGCCTGTCACTCTCCAGGTCCTGCCTGCCAGGTTGGCCGCGTGCGAGGGCCCGAGCACCGCGCCCCGAGCTCTTCCCGGCGGTGGGAACGGCTGGACGTCACTGCTGCCCTGTGTCCTCCCCACCGGCGCCGAGGTGGGCTGGGGCAGCCGGGGCAGCGTTGCTGCTGTGACCACCCGCCCGTGGGCATCGCGCCCGCAGCCCGGCCTGGGATAACGCCCGCTCTGCCCGCAGGGACCGGCGAGCACAACCCATCTGCTCCGCGGGAACCTCCGTCAGCAACGGCTGCTGCTGCCGGGGAGCAGGGGGGACAGCAGGCAGCGCGTGGGCAGCACGCTGGGGCACTGGGGCACGTCTCTCGGCTCTCCCGCTCTTGATCTGTCTTACCGACTCTCCAGGATCTGGGGGCAGCCATCGCCAGCTGCTTTGGGAAAGACAGCATGCTGCACCCTCCTCTCATTATTGCTGCTGAGAAATAGCGGCTCTCGCTAGAGCAGCCGTGGGCTAACGCTGCAGCCAGGGGAGCTGCGGGAAACGTGTTTTCATCAGATATAAACACCTAAGCAGAAAACAAGCCACCATTTTCAATGACTCAGGGCGATCACAGGATGCTTAGGGAATCACAGGGAGGGACCTTGCGTCTAAACTCATCCGTGTCCTGATTCCAGGGCATGATCAGCTGTACCTAAAGTATTCCCATGGATTTGCTTCTCTTTCCACTAGATATCCCTGAAGTCGCAGGTTTAGGCACAAATTCTGCAGTACTCCAGGCAGGCAATTAATCCCTGAAGAATGGGAGCTGCCGCATCCTGAGCATCATCCCTTCTGCTCCCATCAAGCAGCACGCCACGCTGTGCCAGAGCGTCCCTCCCGAAATCCCTCTTCCTCCCCTGGTCTCCTGAGAGGTTTCCAGAATGGTCCCGCCAGACGCAGTGCCAGAGCCTAGGACACCGGGAGCAGCCCGGGTGGAGACAGGGCAGAGGCTGGGGCCAGCCCCACAGCCCAGGGGTCCGTGCGGGAAAGCAGGACCTGACCAATTTCTCTGTTGCGGACACTGGCTGACCCCCCTGACTCACCAGTGGCTATAGGCCTTTTTTAAACTCACAATAGCCTGACCTCTTTTTCCATTTTGAATTTCTCATCCACATCTCTCTTTCTGATGTTTTAGACCGAATCCCTACACAGACTCATGAAACCATCTGGTCAATGCTGCACAGGGTTTGAGTCCCTTGTCTTTTAAAATCTGGTTGAATTGATTATGTGTGTTTTTTAAACTGAGCTATAGATCCCATGAAATGTTAATGCGTGTGGGAAGGAGGAGAGGATGTTTAAGAAGAGTGGAGCCAGGACGCAGGGAGGGGAGCAAGCACGGGGCTGGGCTCTGCAGAGCACGTCTCTTGATCTGCTTTAGCTGCAAAACCTTCAAGTCTGGGTTAAAAAAAAGAAAGGGCAAACTAAATAGACTCAAGTAAGTTGATTCCCAGCTGGCTTGAACATGCAAGCACAGCAGCTCATCAGAAGCACATCAAGCCCAGCTGAAGGACTGGAGACCTGGGGCCTGCTCCAGTATCACAGCAGAGGGTCGTGGCCGGATGAACTCCTGACATTCCTACCTCCTGTAAAATTGAGTCCATGACAATGGGGCCAGAGTGTGCAGAAAGGAAAGAATTCTAATGATGTGCTTTTATTTAGCAAGGCATTGCGCTAGCAGAAATTCTGCAACAGAATCAGCGTATATTTTCATTACGAAAAATGATGTAAATAATTCTGACACAAGTGCTTTTAGGTACCATTGCACAGAGGGTCCAAAGCAAACCAGCAGCAGCAGAGATGGTAGAACAAACCCCAGGTACTCCGTAGCCAGCTCTGCTCAGCGATCACGACACAACCGGACAGACGCGAGCCCTGGGCAGTCCCAGAGTGGGAGCGCGTTGGGTTCTGCCATGTGTGGAGATGGCACGCTCCTTCCTCCGGCACTGCCCGCGTCCTCACACACTGCTGGAGGCCAGAAGGTGAGCAGCAGCGGCACAACTGACATTTACCAGGAGTGGTGGCCAGCTCACTCCGCTCAGGAGCCTGGAGGGGGCCATGGTGCCGTGGCACTGGGGGGGCTGTGCCGCAGGGTCCTGCCTGGCTGTCCTGCTCTCCACCACCTGCCCCGGGGCTCCCTGCATCCCTGGTGGGTCTGTCACAGCGCTGGGCTGCTTGGTTACACCTCGTCATGGATGCCACTGCTCTGGGAAGAGGAGGTTGGAGCAGCCAGTCCCATGGGTCTGCAAAGCCGGGAAGGAGCCGCAGGGGCATCCACCAGGTCATCCTGGTGCAGAGCCCACTGCTCCATCCCAGCGTCTCAGCACCACTGAGTCCCTTTCCTCACAGTCCTCCAGCAATGATAATGAAAAGTCTTTAATGACCGAGCCCTTTCACCTCCCCCCTCTGAGCCCCCCGGGCTCTCCCAGCCGTTCACAGGAGCAGGGCCTGCACCCCATGGCTCGTGCGCAGCCCCCCGCCCCAGCTCCGGGGAACCTCCCCTGCTTTGGTCCGGGGTGGCTTTGGCTTCTTTTTACACCCGGACCGCTTTTCTGCACAAAGCTACGTTAGCATCCCCGCCGTAACTGGTCTGTTATTAATTATAAGCGCTAGCTCGACCCACGCTCATTAGCGGAATGAGCAATAATGCACGCTAAGCCTCTATCTGTTGGTAATATTCTCCAATGGATTGAGGATGTGTCATTTGACACTGATAAACTAGGCAATATTATGAGCTGAATGTCTTAAATGCTACACAGATGGGGAATATATTAATTTAAGAAAATGTTATTAAGTGTTTAAAGAGTGTAATTATGAGCAGCCTTCTCATTTGACACCTGTGTGCAGTCTTTCCTTGCGAGATAAAGACAGAGGAATGAGAGCTGGAAAGCAGCCTTCAAACCTCTCCCCTTTATTCTCTTTCTAGCTTCCTGCCAAATTAATTATTTTCAAGACACAACCATTACCGTAAAGAAATTCTGACTCAAAACAATACCAGTGCACAACTTAGAAAAATCTTAATTTTAATATTCCATTTATTTGGCAACGCAAGCTACTTTCCAAGAAAAGCCCCAGTTTGCAGCGTGTAACGCGGTCAGGCCGCCCATGAGCTGGCAAAGGGCCCTCACAGCACAGACGGCCACCGGCCCGGGGGCTGCGGCGGGCAGCGCGGTGGGGACCCTGTCAGCCCTCGGTGGGTTTGGCCACTTTGCAGAATTCCCAGGAATTTGTGGGGGATGGAGAAAGAATTATTTTGTCATAGACATTTGAAAGCTACTTGTCCGGTTCCAAACTGCTCACCCAGGCTCACGCTGTACTCGAGAGGGAAACAGGCGTTCCCTGAGGGTGTTGTCAGAGTGGAAAACAAGCGTTGGAGACAACTGGGATGCATGTGCCTTGGTGACTGGGGATGGAGCCTGGGTGGTCGGTTCAGACTTAGGCAACTAACTTTGCAGCGTCTAAAGGCTGGCGAGGAGTCTGGACCAGGGCATCTCCCACACCTCACCCGAAGGAAGGAGCTGGCTTGCACCGTCCCGGCTCCTCCTGCACCTCCCGCAGCGTCCCGCTGAGCTGGCCTCCGGAGGAACTGGAAGACCTCTCTGCAGATACCCAGTGGACCTCTGTAAAAATGAAGTCAGTAGAACACCTGCAGCATTGTCCTGCCCCTGAGCCCCAGAACAATCTTTTGGCACTGTTAAACACACCGTGGCTGCCTGGCAGGAGAGGTACGGAGCACGGGCACCGCGCAGGAGCAGGTACTGAGGGGCTGCTGCTCGTGGGAACTGCCTGGAGCCGCTCTCGTTCAGCACAGCGAGCGCGCAGCAGAGCGTTGTGAAATCGGGGTGGGATGGAGGAACACCGAACTGCAGCACAGGTTCCACGGGGGCTGAGCTTACACTGCCAGCATGTCCAAGGCTGCTGATTTAAAATATGTTTGTATCAACTGCTGCTCCCCAGGCAGCCCTGTTGGGTTCCTGCGCAGTTTGAAAGCAGAGCCGTGTTAACAGGGAAGCCTTCTGTAAACAGCAACAGCGTTTTCTGGAAGGGTGGCAACTGGCAGCCAGGACACACTCCCCTGTAATTCTGCTGCACAATCGCTGGTGGAGCTTCAGCTGGAATAATGCGTGAACTGTGCAGGGGAAAAAATCAGAGGGAAACGGATGTCAAGCAGGCACAAGCTGACAAGGAGAGTGGATAATGTATTTTACAAGGGGCAACAAAAAGTTTTTTACTTGCTTAGCACAGCAAAAAGTGGTTGAACTGAGGGTATAATTGACATCTGTGAACACATCAGGAATAATCATGAGGAGAAGGACAAAACTATTGCAGCAAAAAGGACAATTGGGAGGAAAAAACCCAGAGAGATACAGGCCAAGGTTAATAACGGAATTCCCTAGAAACTGGGTATTTTTTACCCATCACAGTGTCACGTTCTGGGGCTCATGATGGTTTCCCTTACAAGGCTTGGTTCACATCATTCTCTAGACTGGACTCCTCCTGGAAGAAAAAGCAAACAAAATGCGCAGGGCAGAAGCCAAGCAACAAGCTCCGTCCGCTAACAAGCGTTGGACCATGGCGCCGGACAGACCCAGCCCCAAGGGATGTCCCTTCCCAGGGTGCATCCTGGAGGTGCCCCGTGCCCCGCCAGTGGACACTTCTGCTCGACGTGAGGATGTGCCCAAGGTCCTTGCTGCTTCATTTATGGCAATCTAGGCTGAAATTGGTAGATTTTCCATACTGTTTATAACCTTCCGTGGAAAAATCCCAACCTTGCCACATTTCTTTTCAATGCAATGTTCTCTTTGATGTTAAGATTCATAAATATCCCTATAACACTTACAATTGTGCATATCATCATTGTAAAAAGTAAACTGTGATTTTAAAAAGAGAAAAATATAACTATGTATTTAATAGCATCAAGTTATCACTGTAAATGTCCCTCATCACCTTCACTGCTTTTTGGAGCGCCGTGTTTGCTGCACCATTTGGAAATGGCAGAGGAGGCTCAGCGAGCGTGGCCCCGTGCCGACGGTGAGACGCGGCTCTGCCCTGCGCAGCCCTTGCTGCTGGAGGCTGCGGCATCACCGGTGATCCTGCCACCCACGGCACCAACCCTCCGCAGCTCGGTTAAATTCCGCCGATCCTACACACAGGAGAGTCTCCCCGTGTTTGTCTGAACAACAAACCCCCGGGTTCTCCTCCAGCATGCAGTTTTATTTATAGTGCAGCCAAAATAAGTCAATAAAATAGCATTCAGAAATTCATTTTACTGGAGCAGCTGAAAGGTAGGAAATATTTATTCATGTATGGACTGGAATTTGCAGCCACAGGTGCTGAGCTCTGCCATTCTTCTCTCTTTCTCGGTGAATAATGATGGACAAGCAGAGGGGCCATGAAGACACTTTAACCATAGATGTTTTTAGCACCCGGTATCAGTGTTTGTTTTTTTTTTTCCCTTTATTTTTGTTCCAAACACATCATCTATGAAATAAACAGAAAAGACTCTGTATGTCATCCTTCTCCTCTCCTAGGTGTTACTGTAAACCCGAAACCCTTGGGATGTACATTTCAACTGGAAGTAGCTACACATTTTTGTCAAGATACCTTGTGTCAAGAATATAAATAAACATGTGCATAGAGAAAAGCTTCAGTATTTCAATACTGGGTTCTTTCTGCAATTTTAAAAATGCAAGTCCAAAACTTTTCCATCAGGAAATGTGGAGGAGAGGATATTGGAAGTATGAAAAACGTGCGTTTTCTAGAAACCTGTCATAGATAGAATTGCAATGTTTCAAGAAAACCATCATGTGAATTGACGTTCTTCAGTTCCTTCAAAACTTTCCATGAGGGTAAAATCATTCTTACAATCGTGCTTCCCAAAACTGACTGGACGCGACAGCCACCCACTCATCTTTTAGGAGCAGCGACAAAAGCTCAGCAGCCCCGTGGCACCGCTCTCACTTGCTCTGTGGTGCGGAGCTTCAGAAATTAGTGCAGTGCCATTAACATCAGGGGAGAGCCAAGCAGCCGCCGACAGACTCTGACTGCACAGGCCCCTGGGGTTGCTCGGCGGCTCCTCTGCTGACGCTGCTGTGCTCTGTCTCCACAGAGCCGTTCTTCACGCAGACAGCTCTGGGGATGAACTGGCCAGTGCTCGTCTGGATCGATTTATATTTCCTCTCAAGGAACCAGTAGCTGAAATACAAATTCTAGTTGAATAAAACATGAAAAAAAAATCTTTAAAACCTGTGCCACTGAAGCATGGAAACCTCTTTTCTTTCTGAATTACGCTGGTAAAGTAATTGAGAATGATGCTCTGGCTCCCAGTTTGCCCATTGCCTCACCATGCGGGCAAACCCCGCAGTCCTGGTGTGGAGGAACGCACGCTCCCTGGCCAGCACCACAGTGCCCGTCGCTCACCAACGCGCAGAGCGGGGCGGGAGAGCCAGGACACGGGTCAGCAGCTTTGTGACTGCTTGGATCCACTCACTAAACTCCTTTCAGGGACCTGACTCCCGCTTCTGATTCACCACAGAGGGAGGGCTCGGAAGGGTCGCCCACCACTGGTGCGCGTGGGATGGGGACGTCAGTCGATGCAAGTACCCCATCTGCAGTTTGACAATTGTGTTTCGTCTTCATACGGGGTTCGCAGGAAGAAAATGGCATGGGCTGACAGTGGTAGGAGCACCGCACAGCCAGGGTTTCTCATCAGCTGACGTGCAGGCCCCGCCTGTGCTGTGTGGTGTATGCAACAGGGCCCTGAACGCGCGAGGAGATGTCTCCGCAAGCAACTGCTGGAATGTGTGTCAATTAAACACAAAAATCCAGATGGGAAACAAACCAAAAAAAAACCTCAAAGATGGAAATGCTCTGGGATTCTGGTGCCAGCTGTGATAATTTAGGACTCTTTGAGAGAGAAGCCTCCCTGTCTTGGAGGTTATTAAGCTGACACCCTGCTGCTGAGCAATATGGGGAATGCCCCAAGCAGAACAAACTCAGACTGAAAAAGAAGCAGAGAGACTCCCAGGAATGAATTTAAGCTTGTTTCAGAGCAGGAGTCTATGTAGCCCTTAATGACTACCAGCAACGGATGCCGAGGGAACAGGACTAACAGGCAGGGAGGACACAGCCCCTCCAGGCGAGCTCCCACAGATCATTGTGCACCGGCTCAGGAAGGTGGAAACGCCTTTCTTCTCCTGCGTCCTCAGCTCTGGAAGCTGAGGCGTGGAGGATACCAGCCTGGCACGGAGGATGCCCAGGGGGGATCACTGGCAGCTGGGCGCGCTCTCCAAACACCTCCGAAATCTGGCAGCTGGGACATGCGCGGTCCGGAGCAATCCCACGTGCTGGCGGATCTGCCAAGGGGAGCATATTGCTTAGTAAAACCTGGAGGCAGGCACCATGCAGTGTACACAAGGATACTGAAATAAAGGCAACAGCACTGAAATAAATGGCAGGCTCAATTGCTCTACTTTATTAGATGCTGACAAGCGAACATAAATCCCTATCTGCAAAAATCGGTTATGTGCATTTGGACAACTGAATAAGGAGGGCTGAAATATTGTTCTATTTACTTTCAAGGCACAGAACCAAGACACTCTTTGTTACCTCATAAAATGCAGCACAGTGAAGTTAATACCTTCTTGCCAGCAGCTTTTTGCTCTCTCTTGCCAGAGACAGCCTCCGTTTTCGAGACTGCACCATCAATCCAGAAACCATAAGGACCTAGGATTTTATGTATGTGCTTACTTGATCCAAGGCTGAAATACACACATATTATCTGTCTCAGGCACTGGGCTGCCTTGCCACAGGAATTGGCTAACACCAGCACGAGGAGGCTGCAAAGGTCACTTCAAACCACGCTGACCTGCTCGTCTGACTTGGATTTTGCCGCAAAACGGCACGATGCGCTGCTGGAAGGCAGAGGTGCCGGGGTGCCAGCCACCCCGCCCAGCTGGGGGGCATGCGGCAGAGGAGGCTCAGTCCACGGGGGCTTGGGTGGGAAAGGGCTGATGCACATTTCACCCTCACGGCATCACCGGCACTTCCACCTTCACTTCGTCACAAAGAGGTACATGTCAGAGGTTGTGGTGCCGTATACTGTGGAGCTGATCCCTGCCCATTTTCAGTTTTCAACCCAGTAGCAGTTATTTTTGGGAAGCCCTGGGGACAGATCCAGACTGCCAGTTAAGCAGCTGAGTCACATAAACGTGTCCATTCGTCTCACCTGGGAGCCAGCACAGAGGAGTGCTCATGTGTAACCATAATTAGTGATTTATTCAGCATAAGTGATTGATTTTATTCTGCCTCTTTAATAGCCAAAAGTTAAACTTTCTCTCTTCAGAGGTACTCAGTTCAAACATAAGTAATCCAAAAGTGCTCCTTGCTCCCAACAGACAGGAGAAGTCGGAGAACACCAGCCTTATTCCACCACAGGGCAAGAAATCAAAGATGCCAAAACTTCTTCTCAGAGCATTTCATGCAGGGCAATGTTCCCTCAAATTTTCTCAGTTTGCAAACGTTAAACAGTAGGCACTTGGCAAATTAAGGTATTTATAGAGTTCCAGCTCCGCAATGGAGAACGGGTATGCCTTTTGCTGTGCCTTTAGGAAAAAAATTCAAGCTGATGCAGAAAGTGAGAGCAGCTGTTTCACATTGCCTTTGCACTCAGAACACACTCGTTCCTTCCTTCCACGGGGAAGTTACCCAAGGATTGCATACAATATTTTCTGTTGTATCCTCACATAATTTTCTATTTATACTTTTTTTCCCCTCAATCCCAGATTGCCACTCTTTCTTAGTTCTGTTCTGAGCTGTGTGAGGAATCGAGCCTCTGCTACCATACCTGGCCCTTTTGTCTGGGCACAACAGTTTCTGTAATTCTTACACTGAAATTTTGTAAAACTTCGCTCATCAGCTTTCATTGACTCTCGTGGGCATGAAGCATAGCCAGTACTTTCCAAACCTCCAAATTGCTATCTCATTAGCAGCTCAGCATGATGTATCTTGTGCATACTAAATGAAGCGCTATGTCTGTGTATCACGCTTCCTTCCCATAGAAACATTAAAAGCACAGTTATTTTTGAGATTGCTTTTCTCTGTTATTGTCTGTCCCCTCTTGCTGCAGTTGCTGGGTGATTAAAGGATGCTCATATACTCAATTTTTCCCTTCAGCTGAGTTCCAGTGGTGTCAGATCTTCAAGCACAACTGACAAACGGAGAGAGACCATGGAAGGTGGCAAAGACAGACTAATAGAAAAAAAAAAAACCACAAAATAATGGAATTTTCTTAATTAAAATAATACTCTTGAGATGAAGTCCAGAACCACTGCAGTAATTAGATACTTAGACCAGGAGCTGTGCAAAGGGTCAGGGACCAACTAGCAGCTCTTCTGAATGTGCATCCTTGGGCGAGGTGAGCCCGGCTCAGGTGCAGGCAAGTGGAGTTGACCACTTCAGCAGCTCTTTAAAGCCTGAAACTCTCAGAAGCCTCCACACTTCTATAGGCACCTGCGTACTGCTGAAACATGCTCTGCTTCTAGTCTCAATACCACAAATACCCACGGATATCGCCCATTGGTCTGGTTTTGCTGTGCTCAGACGAAGGGTTTGCAGGTCTACAGCCCTGTGTGCTGCTCTGCATCCACGCCCACTTTTGCCAATGGCAGGGAAGTTTTCCCCATTTGTAGGCTGGACTGGACAGGACATGATCTAACGTACCTAGGTTGCCTGTCTAGATAACAGAGTGCAGACCACGTCAGCATTTGTTTTTTCCCTCTTGCCAAAAACAAGCTGCTACTTTGCCGTTGATATCTTCATCAGTACACCTGGATAATTTGCATGTAGTGGATCCAGTCCTGGACTCAATGGATGGAGACTGCTTGACCTTAAGATGTATTTTATGTCATTCATTTTAATTTATGCTGCACTCTGTACAAGATGACCACAGCAGGGAATATCTAAAACTGGCTTATTGTTGGTGTTTCATAATCCATAACTTAATCTGACTTTCTCATAGCTGTACTTTTTCGGTGGGGTGAGGCTGGCACCTAAATTTAGGCAACAGAACTGAAGCTCCAGAGAGGGTACAGCGTGGAGGCACAAGAGTGAAGGGAGAAGTGCGGGACAAAGAAGGGAATTTTTTTGAGGGGGGAAGGTCGGTGTCCATCAGGCATTGACTCACCACCAGCAAACCACTAATGGCCCCACTTCTCCAGGCAGAGTGATTTGCTACAGCTCCTAGATTTTTCCCTGTGTACCTCAGGGAAACACAAATCCCTTTATTAAATTAGAAAACATCATAGGTGCTACTGGAAAAGAACGTTTAATACAGTAATGTACAGCTAATGTAAGGGAAGAGACCGCAGATGGGAGCAATCACACGCTGTGTGGAGGCTCCCAGAGAGTGTGTCTCCCTGCTCATCCAGCACTCTGCAACCAGCGTCCAATCTCACACAGAGCGGTGCCACGGGACGGGGCTAAGGATGCAGAGCCTCACTGCGAACGTGGGGGAAAATGCGGAAGTGTTTGGAAAATAAAAGGATTATATCTTTAGTGGAATGTGAACCCGAGACATCGGTAATGGATTGGCTACCAACTCTCAAGCTGCAACAGAAAGTTAATTTGCTATATATAATTATAAGTGTCATATCCAATAGCACTTTCTGATCCTTTTTCTGAATTAACAATAATTTGTTGTAATACAGCCCCATTGATTACTGTTGGGAACCATACATCAGGTGATTAGACATAATGAAAAGCACAGAGGAGAGAAGGATGTAAGATTTCTGAAGCTAGAGAGAGGTTGTCTTCTATCACAATGCTTATATTGATTGTACAGAAACCTTGGATTCTTAAGAGCAACAAGAATGGCACTTGAAGCGCTCCAAGGCTCTGGCAACACCAGATGAGTAACGTTGCGTAGCGCCGGCTGGGCTGTGAAAGAGCAGGAAGGATGAGCAGGCAGAAGCGACGAAGGAAGGGAACGCGGGGAGAGGAGGGCTGCCACCCTTCCAGGTCGGCTCTGCGGAGGGCGGGATGGAGAGCAGCCAGCAGGTCCTTCCAAGTTGTCTTTTTCTCTGCCTTCCTGCTGGCGTCTGCGGTTGACTCATTTCGGCTCTTTTTCAGCTCTGCTTCGCAGCTGCTCTTGGGTATGGCTTCAGAGCTGGGGGAGGAGAGAGGAGACAGGGAAGAGCAGCAGCAGAACTTTGCATCTCCCCAGTGTTCTCCTCATGTTGTCCACCAAGGAGATGGAAAGTGGCACCAGGACCCTGCCCAGCACCCCCTCCTGCTCTCACATGCTCCTCTCCATTTCTGAGATGGGAATCACAGCCCAGCAGCCCCTCACTTCCTTCCTTTCTTTCAGTAACTTATTTATTCCAAGTGACCTATAAAGGAAAAGGTTTTAATTCAAGAGTTTTTCACATCCTGACTCTTCTGCTCAAATGCTAAAAAACCTCACTCCAATCTGATCCCCCGTAAATGCATCCTGCAGTGGCTGGAATAAAACCAGTTTGGTAAGAGAGAAGAGTTACGTGTCTCTGCTGAGATTGTTTTCAAGAGGGAAACAAAGGATCCTTGAGGCACGGAGGTGGGCTGAGACGGCATTACCTGCAGAAGCCAGGCATGTCCTCATAAGGCAGCTATCTCTAAGCCCTGCACTGGCTCTTTAGGTACTTCTTTATGCTTCAGGTCTTAAAATACCCTTCCACTAGAAGGTGTTGGGAGAAATTTTCCATGAGGCAGGATTTTCCACATTTAAGTATTTAAGTCTTTCAGGTGTCTTCCTCCGCTGCATGTCCCCAGTCCACTGGTACAGAAAAAATATGGAACAAGACATCTGCCTGTACAAACCCATCCAGCTATTCCTCTGTCCTAAACAGCCTCTACACAGGTGCTTTGGTTGAAATTAAACCTCTTTTCCAGGTAGAAACATACTATGTAGCTGCTCAGCGTGATCGATGAAGTCACTAGGTGGTGGCCTGGGAGGGCAGTCCCTCAGAAGACAGCTCCCGGTCGTTGGAGAAGGGCACCCGCGGGACGCGACCCATTGGGCATGGCCGGTCCGGGCTCACTGGGAGAGCTCCCACTTCTGCAGCAGCTCTTCAAAAGGCGCTGGGCACCAGCGGTCCCGGGGGCAGCGAGGGTCTTAGGGGAGGGGGAAAGGGTTTGCTTGCTCTAGGTTTTGGTAGGCGAGAGCTGATCATAGAGATTTTTCTCATGTGTTTGGAAATGAAAAGGACGTGAAAATCAGATGTGAATGGGAAAGTATTTTAATATGTATGTTATCCTTGCACAAATTTGTGGGAATTCCTTTGGAAACATTCCCTTTGTCTTGCATTGGAACTTAGCCTGTGCTCCTCAAGCACAAAACACCATAAAGTCTTGTAAGTGGTTTAAACATTCAGTGCTAGACTTCACATCGGGAATGCAGGATGTGTGAAACTGGCTTGAAATAGGACTGAAAAAAAGAAAAAAAGAGAGTCATTCTATTCCTCTGGGGTCTGCCATCATGTTTTCAGAGCCTGGAACTCTTCAGCATTTATAATGTGCAGTATTATAAATATTCATACAGACACTCATAGGCTAAAATTAAATGAGCTCGTCATGGTTATTTTTAGTAAATGGACGTAGGCAATAAGAAAATCCCAAGCAAGTGAAGAGATGTAACTGGGATAATGGTGGTGCCTTTTCTCCCCCATTTCAGGAACTGATGTGGAATGGAAGTTGAAAATGTTCGCAGAGGAAAACATGTCGCGAGGAGGCAGCAATCAGAGGCTGAGGGTGACGGTCGTGTTTCTCAGCAGAGCCCCCGCTTGGATGGGAGCCGGGCCCTGCGCTGATGAATATATTCAGCAGTTACACGGATGAGGCACTCCACGGCGAGCCGGCACAGTCTGCTGGCACAAACGGGCCCCTCGGGGCGGTGGCGACAGTGGCGGCGCGCAGTCAGAGCCGCGGGAGCTGGGGAGTGCTGAGGGGCGGGCAACGGAAACACAGCAAAATTCAAACCGGTGGAAATTAACTGAATCCCTGCAGGGGAGGAGGCTGTTGTTACAACAGTGGGGTGAAGGTCACCCACCTCCTGGAAAAGGATGTTTGAGTCCCACCTGGCTGGTCGATGAAAAAGGCAGTTGAGGGCTGGGCAGTGACCTCAGAAATGCATCATGTCAGGTCTGGAAAGGGAAATAAAATTACAAAATCACAGAAGGGTTTAGGTGGGAAGGGACCTTCCAAGGCCACCCAGTCCAACCCCCTGCAAGGAGCAGGGACATCTCCAACCAGATCAGGTTGCTCAGAGCCCCGTCCAACCTGGCCTTGAATGTTTCCAGGGATGGGGCATCCACCACCGCTCTGGGCAACTTTGGACAGTGTTCTACAACCCTCAGCGTAAAAAATTTCTTCCTTATATCAAGTCTGAATCTACATTTTTGTAGAGGTTAAAAACCCAAAGAGGGGTTTCTTTGTGCATGTATGTGTGCTGAAGCACAGCAAGTGTTGGAAGAGCCGGCTGCGGGGGCTCAGGGGAGAGGCGGGCGGTGGGGCAGCTCCGCAGGCGAGGTGATGGGGCAGCGGGGAGCCCCTGTCCTGGGGAGGCTTCTCTGCATTTGTCCCGTTCCTACATTTTCTTCCTAAAAAAATCCTTCTGGCCACTCTCAGCACTGTGGGGCCAGAGGGACCTCCACTCCAGCACTGAGCAGCAGCCACACTGCCACAGATTTACCCAAAGATTTTTTTTTCCCCCCGCTTTACTGATTTTAGTTTTAATCTTTTATAATTTGTAGAAGCATCTTTAAAGACGTGAACTCTTGGTATTTCCTCAAAAAAGTTTGTGCACAGATCTCAGTGGGCTGCTGCCTGCTGCAGGTGGTCTGAGGACACTTCCCTCATTAGCGGGAAAATGGCTCTGGCTGCCTGGAACCACTTTCCGTAAGGTCGTAATGCACAGAGAGCCTCCCAGAGAGGGGAAAATCCACATTTTGCTCATTTTAAAATACATCTTTAAGAACTTCCCAGGGAATTAGCAGTACTTAGGTCCCTAAGGTGGGGCTCTGGCTTTTGTCCTGGGCTCTGGGTGGGCCGGGGGATACCCCTCAAGAGCAGAGCAGGGCACGGAGCGGGCAGCAGCCGCAGGCTCGGGGCAGGGCAGGACCAGCCACCAGCACCCGACTCTGCACGCAGGGATCGTGCGCTGAAAGCACATGAGAAGCCAGGGCTGGCACAGGTGGCCTCTGCACCGGGTGCTCCCGGGGATGCTGATGAGGCTGGAGTGCTGCTGGTGGCACTGGAATTGATTTTATTTTTTTTTCTCTACCCAATTATTTTCAACCTGCTGGATTTAGCAAGCGCGCTTTATTCCTGTGTCAAAGGCACAGAAGCGACTTTGCCTTCCAGTTGCTGATTCAGATTTCTTTTTTGACATGACGTGACATAACACAGTGCACTAGATGCAATTATGTACGGTCTGATTGTGTGCTGAATTGTCACTTAGGGCAATTACTTCTTTTTAATAGCCCTGATTGTTGCTCTGAGTTGCCAGAGATAACCAAATCCCCACAGCAAGTAGAGCCATTTGTCATCCACGTCGTCTTGATAAATATTAATTGAATTGACTGACTGTATTGACAAACAGAAAGACATCTCTGATCCCAGGCAAACGTGAAAAATAAAAAAAGAAGCAGTGCTGCTGAAGGAATGTCATTTACCCATAAATAAGTATACCATGTAGTTCTAATGTTTTTTTCTTCTGAAGAGCATTTGCTTTTACCCAAACAGTCAATGTCAGCTGACAGATTCTTTGGAGTTTTATCCTCTAGTGCTCTATATTTACTTATAAATACATATCATTGCTTCTTGTCCTTCAGAGGCAATCCCCTTAATCTTAAAAGCAAAAATCATTACAATTTTTAAAATATGAAATGAAAAAGCACCAGCCTTTTGGTAAAAATAGAAAGAAGAATAGATTTGTGTTTAACTTGGAAAACAGGTCTTCCAGTTCATTTTTGGAGGTCCAACTGGAACAGTCATTGGTAGTCAGTCAGTGTGGCAGAGTTGTGTTCTCTGGTCAAAGAGCACAAAATCTCACTTTTCCTGGAATGCCGCGTTCAGAGGAGCACAGCTCCGGTGGGGCTGTGCGGGCAGAGGGCGATGCTTGGAGCATCCCCGGCTGCACAGCGGCAGGGCCGGGGGCTGCCCAGAGGTGTTTCTCCTGGGTGGGCCAAACGCGGAGCTCCTCCGCATTGAGCACCCTCCCTGCGGCCCTCGCGGCTGCCGAGATAACACGGAGGGCTCAGCTCCCTCTCCAGAAATGCGAGGCACTGGAGAGCCATGGGGAAGGGGAAAGCAAAGGGAGAGGAGTGGATGGGGAGGCAGGTTCTGGGGACAGCCGGCGGGAGGGCGGGAGGCAGGGTTCATCTTCCCCAGCAGAGAGGGACATCCCAGCCCCGGAGCCCCCAAGGCCACCGCAGCCACCACACTGACCGACCAGTCACAGACAACTCTGCGTTAAATGATTCTGGGCTGATCTTTACAGTTGGGAGGGGAGGGGTCCCACCTCCGTTTGACCACACGTGTCATACAGGACTGAACTGGTGTATAGGAAAATGTTTTACTTTATCTTTTTTATTTTAATTTTTGAACTATCTACTAGAACTTAAAGCAGGCAGTGAACTTAAATAGCAGAAACTTTTAAAATCTGCTAATTGCCTACGTAAAAGTAGCTAATTTATACTTAGATTTTTAATTTTGAGTCATTCTGCAATGTTGGGTTGACGGTTGGACTTTATGATTTTGGACGTCTTTTCCAACCTTAAAGATTCTATAATTCTATGGTTCTATGATAATTCAATGCCAAAATGAACACTGAAAATCAAAACAAATGGCCATGTCAGAAGAGGGTTATCCGCATGGAGCAGATACACGGGACCCCAGCACACCCTGCTCTCTTTGTTCTCTCTCTGGAATGGATCACCTCCAAACGCCTGGCCAGAATGGTTTTCAGGGCAGCTGAGTTATTCCAGCGCAGATACTTTTGCGCCTCAGTGTCTGCAGAGTCAATCAGGATTCCTCGCCTGGTTTTCCATTAAAGACCGCATGTTCTGGAAAGAAGCAAGAGCTCTCTTTGGTGAGGCTGCTGCTTCACTCTGTAGCCTTGTAGACATTTTTCATACCCACCAGTGAGAACAAGCGAAGATGAAGAGCCTACCATAGGGAAACATGCTAAATATTTTATGAGCTGTTAAACATTTATTAATCATTTATATCCAGATGATTAAAAAATTAATACAAAATCTGAAAATCATTTAGGAATGAGTGAGCTTGTGCTGACAGATGCAAGGAGCTGCTGGAAGAGGAGGGTGAGGGGAGGAGACAGCACCGAAGTCCTTTGGGCACGATCCTGGCCTTCTTTGCAGATATCGAGCAAGCCAAACCCAACAGAGCCGCAGATGCCGCAGCCCTGGGAGCGAGCTGGAGGGGCAGGCGGGGGCAGGACCCCCTCCCCGCACCCCCGCAGCTCCAGGACTGTGGTGAGGAGTGGCCGGGGCCATGGGGAGCATCCACCCCACCACCGTCAGGGCAAAAACCGCTGCCTTGGGTCCCACGCTGGGAACGGAGTCGCGGCTGAGGAGAAAAGCTGAAACCACAGCCTGCACCACAGCGGCCCTCTGACAGGAACACAGCATTGGCCTTGCTTGTCATAGAACCCCCACAAATATATTTTAATTAACCAGAAGAGCTAACTTGAGTTTGCATTGAACTCTTCTAGTCTTTTTTTTCCCCCCCAGCAAATTTCAGCAGCCGAGTTGCAGAAGGTGCTGCATCGACAGCAGCAGGCCAGGGCAGAGCTCTGTCTCTGCTTCCTCACTGCACATTCAATTTTCCAGTTTCTGATATGAAGAAGGAGAAGACTTGTGGTTTTCTTCTACACTTGTTACAGCAGCTACCCAGGGAAGACTTTGGCATAACGTTATCTTACCAGATAAACAGTCAGAGTGCAGCGCCTGCAGTGCTTGCGCTTATCAGATCACACTGCTTATCGTGAAAATGGTGTTTCCTGACAACCTTACTTTTTGTGTTACAAAAAGGAAAGCTGCATCAAGTGGTCACTTCTTCCTCAGCAGCGGGCTGTGCAGAGGCTTGCAAAGTCAGTTGTTTATAACAAACACTAGAGAAATTTAACTTGTATTTGTAGACATCGAAGGGTAAAAGTTAGCTGCCTGTGCGGCTATCAGCCGGCTGGGCTAGAGCGCAGAGCGAGGCGTGGGTTGCCCCTTTGCAGCATCGACCTCTCCGTCACAAACACGCTCTCCTTGGCGCTTCCCAGCTGGCAGCTGGTGCCAGGGCAACGCAGACGTGTGTGCTTTGGAAACACAACCAGTATCCGCCTTGTCCGCTCCCAGGAACATCCTTCTTGTCTTCTTTTCTTTTTTTGTTCTCCAGAAGAAGCAGCTAGATAAAGCGATGAATTGACAAATCTCCAGCCAAGGCAGTTTTCAGGAGCTGAGCCAGCTCTGGGGTGACGCCGTGAACGAGTGGCTGGCAGGTCCCCAGCCAGCACAGAGCCCGGGGCTCCTGCACTTCCCCTCGTGCCCTCAGAACGAGCCCCAGCCAAAGGAGCCCTGGACCTCCGGGACGTGTGCCGGAGGAAAAGTGTGTGTTCCTCATCCCTTTGCACAAAGCTGTAGTGAAAGAGAACGGAGAAGCTGCTAACTGGCAAGCAAGGTCAGACCACGGTCTGTGTGTGTGCGAGAAGCCTGGCAAAGCCCTGCTGGCTTCCAAAAGGCCAGAATGTTAAAAGAAAAAAAAAAAAATTAAAAATAAAAAAAAGAGAAAAGGAAAACTAGGACTAGGGGTAATGGTTTTAAAATAGAGGGGGGTAGATTTAGATTGGACATTAGGAAAAAATTTTTCACAATGTGAGTTGTAGATCACTGGAACAGGTTGCCCAGAGAGGTGGTGGAAGCCCCATCCCTGGAAACGTTCAAGGCCAGGCTGGATGGGGCTCTGAGCAACCTGATCTAGTGGGGGATGTCCCTGCTCCTTGCAGGGGGGTTGGACTGGATGACCTTTGAAGGTCCCTTCCAACCCTAACCGTTCTATGATTCTATGAAAAAAAGGAAAAAGAAACCACAGAAGACAAACTTAGTGATATTTGCTGATTTTGCTTTGAAATATTTTCTGGAATGCAGAGGCAGTTTTCAGAACAGAAAAAATTCATTTCATTTGCCTCTGGAAAGACTCTTACGTTACAGGAAGGTAAGTGACCGGTTGGGGTGACTGCCAGGACACCCCCACAGCAAGGCAGATTATCACACCGAGGGGCTTTTCCTCACCGTGGCTGGCCGGCTGACATGCCAACAGGAGTCCTGAGCAGGAGCCGCTCCTTCCAGACGCCGTGGCTGGCTAACAGAGCTCTCTCCTTGCCGTGTCTTTAGGCCATCGCTGCCCGGGATGCAGCCGCGGCCCGCGGTGAGCAGTCGGGGAACAGCTCTGGCTCGTTTTCCACCGACCAAAGGAGCTGCAGGCTGCACAGCCCCGAGGACCGGTGCATCTTCCCTCTGCTCCCTCCCTCGTCCCGGGACATGGGTGTGCGGCTGAGGCCACCGCACCCTGACCCCGGCACTGGTGGCTTTCTACGGCTGGTCTTTCACCGCTGATTTTCAGTACTCAACACTTTGAGAACTTGTGTATTACAAAGAATGATGTTCATCAGTAAAACCAGGAGGAAATTGGTTTCCATCGTTCTCTTAGAACTAGTTGCTAAAATGAAAACTAGTGGATTCATAGGAATTAATATGACCCATGGAAGGTTTCACACGGGCAGAAAGCTTTTGCATAAAACGAGGAGACAACTTAAGAGCGCTCATATAGATTTTAAGATTCCAATTGGATCTTTTAACACTTAAAGCTAAATTAGAGCGAAATGCCATTGAAAATTCTTAGAAAACAGACTTCACTTTTCTCAGGACTCAGATTTTACAGAAAACCTTGCAAGATATAATATTTTTCTTGACTTAGAATATTTTATCTGTTTTCCATTTCCCCTTGGTGCCTTGGGAAGGGGAAGGAAATCTGCCCATGTCCCTTGTAAAATTTCCAGTCCTATTCACACAAAAAAGGGAGAAAGATGCAGTGAATAAGGTCGAAGTCTTTCGGTTTTATTTGATTAAATAATTGTTCTTACTTCACAGAACTGAATAGAGAGAAGTCCGGTGGAACAAACTGTCTAATTGCACCTAGATGCCTATGAAATGGAACCAAATTGCAAAATCTCAAGGTTTTGATTACAATTTGAAAAAAAAAATATTTGGCCATTTACATGGGTAGCAATGACAATTTGTTCTTCTCTAATCATCACCTCCTATCAAAATTTCTCCAGCATGATATACGAGCATCTATTATAGCAGCTTTGTGGAGCGCTAGAAACTCAACAACAAATGGTTTTAATTGTATTTAAAATGATGGCAATAATTCAGGTATATACAATATGTACACAATATTATTGATTGCACAAAAGGTATTTCTAATATTGTGTTTGCTTAATTAATTTTCCTCAGAATGGCAGTGTTAGCACCCTTGCGCACGCTGGTTTGATTCAGTACGGGAGCGGTACGGGAGAGAAAAGTTGTATTTGTAATGAGATGACACTGACCTTTTTCCTGGCTTAGTGCTTCCTCTGCCATGACAAATAGATTTAATTTCAGAGCTTTCTAGGAAATCGCATCAATATTTAAACTAATTTTGAAAAGTTACTTTGAAAATGTAAATTCTCTCCCTTACCCCTACATTAGTGATGCGTACCCCCACTGAACAGGAATGAGTGACGATGCAAGCCTCAGGAAACGTTCATATCACTAAAACTGCAGCAAACTGGAATTACTGAAAGGAATGTTCCTGAACTTTCCATTGTTTTCAGAACTTTAAAGCCAGTGGGAAGTTCACATTTCAAACATGAACCATATGGTTTCTGAGATTACAAAAACCAAAATTTTATTTTCCGGTGAAGCATACTGCCTTCGTTATCCTCACCCCAGAATGCGGCTTTAATGAAGAAAAATCCCCATCAGATGCTGTGACCTGCGTTTCTCTCCTTGGATTTCCTGGGGGTTTTTCCCTTCAGCTCATGGCAACCATCAGACACAGGGTATGAGGGCCGTTACGTTGCTTGGGCCTCGGATGGTGACTCTGTCTCATGCTGAAAGCATCCTTTTTTAACTCCAGCTGTGCCAGACACACAAGCTACCTCAGGACTCCTGCCTCAGAGGGATGGTCTGAACTTGACGTCCCGCTCAAATCCCTGGATTAGCTCCTGTCCCCAGGTAAGCAGCATCTCATCCTGCCTGCACCAGGACCAGCGTATGAAGCTTTGAGGAAGAGAGACATCTTTGGATTGGCACAGCCAAAGGGAAGTGAGTAAGTGTGCAGAAAATACAGCATCTTGGTATGTGTGGTTTTTCGCTCAGTGTAGTCAATAGCTCAGGTTCACCGGCTTCATCGAGTCACCAGGAACCACTAAATATTTTTGTACAAGCTGACATAAGGCCACATTCATCAGTGTAATTAGTCTTTCCAAACATATGGAAGAAAACAATTTGTAAGATGTTTGTAAGAGGGGGCAATTGCAGGAGCGGTCAGCTGTACCTGCACCGGGCTTGAATCCTGGGAGGTGCCCCATCCCTGGAAAAATTCCAGGCCAGGTTGGCCAGGGCTCTGAGCAACCTGATCTGGTTGGAGATGTCCCTGCTCCTTGCAGAAGAGTTGGACTGGGTGGGCTTTAACGGTCCCTTCCCACCCAAACCGTTCTGTGAGTCTATGCTGGTATCTTTTAACTATCACTGATAAGAATCACAAAATTGTGGAGTCTGAGTATAAAAATGTACAACAGGTAAGTAATCAAAAGACAGAAGACCTTCGTGCTCTTCTGCTGCCGTGCCGTGCTCTCGGCTGCCGTGCAATCTGACTTGAAGCGGTGTTAACAGAATTGTGCTTTTGCTTATTAGGATGTAATATTCAGGGATGTCTGAGTCATTTGAGATAAATCAAGTTTAAAGCAGCAGCGTAATGTAATTTGAATTTTGGATCATGTTCCAGAATTACTACCAGAACTGCAGACAAGATACATCGTTAGTGTTCCTGCCAGCATGAGACGGCTGCAGCCCCGATAGCGCTGTGTCCTGCTGTCCCAGCCCGACGGCGCAGGGGGACATCAGACAGGGGGACCCCGGCCGCACTCGGCAGCATACACCTGCCAAGAGCAAGGGAGACTGGGACTGGGAAATGGAGACGGAGCGGCAGGCGTCTCCAGTCCCCTGCCTAGAGATGCTCTTTCTCATGGGTGAGCAGCCGTGGCTGTGTCTCCATTGCAAAGGGAGCGCTTGCTAGAAAGCGAGATTTAAACTCCAAACTGCCCCGTTCATACTCTCAAAAGCCTCAAACCCAGAAAAAAAAAAAAAAAGCCTCAACATCCAGGATCTGAGATGCTTCCTTTGGGAAGGATTTTTATTTCTTCTTTTTCATCTCCTAAGGTTTGTACTGTCCACGCGTAGCAGTTTGCTGCCCTCCGTCCAGGCGGGAAGAGGGGTGTGCTGCTGAGAGCACGGGAAATGAGATCTCCCTGCCCGGAGCCCTGCTCTTGCCTCACAGCAAAGCTCTGTGCGGTGTCCGTGCGGGCGGGACAGCAGCGGTGTGCCTTCCCAGGGGTACGGGAGGGGCGATCCAGTCTGAATGCGTTACTCCTTCAAAACCTGGCTGAAAGGTCTCTTGCTTCTGCCCCCGTCCCCGCTCCCCAGCAGCACCGTGGCCCGGGATCTGGGGGTTTGCTGGTCGCTCACACGCCACCTTCCCCTCCTCCTGCCGAGCGCAGACAGCCTGATGTTCAACACAACCCTGCACCCAAAGCTCCCCGGGCGCTTTCACACACGGCACGAACCGGCCCCTGCTCTGCGACAGAAGGAGAAAAAAGGACAGGAATTCTAGAAAGCAGGCATCCCTGTGGGAACAGAAGTTTCTCTCTACAGAAAATGGACTTGGTATCCGACGGATATCGGCGTCGCATGCTTTTGTTACGTTGGCAGTGAAATGTGCAGAGGGTGCAGCAGGGCAGGGAATGCAATTTAAGTTTAGGCTTTTGAACTAAATCTTAATTATATCCCTGAATTTACTCTGCCCTTCACACGGGGCTCCATATAGATCAAGATTAATTATGCCGTGGAGATCTTTCCCCCTCTGGCCTAAGTTTCTCTATCAAACTGGTTGCCTGTGTATTTTGACTGGGCAATAAACCATTTTCTGATGACAGGAAAACTAGAATTTCTTTTTGCTATTAGCAGTAAGGGCTTTTCTGCACTGGAAAGGTTCATCAATTATACCAACATAATTACCATACGACTGTGCTACAGTAATTATTTCACTATATCTCTTTCTGTAGTGACTGCTATTGAATAAAGCAGCTTTTTCAATACACCTTAAATCTATTCCCTAGCAACACACACTAAATCAAAACACGTCCTGGTACTGAAGAACAAATATTTTGTGCCGGGCATTGTGCTGAAAGAAGCAAAGCTGTTCAGCTGTAACATTAACGCAGGTTCACGACGGTCAAACAGCACCGGTTAAAATTCCCAGTGCAGCGCCTGCCCGTCCCGTGTCCCACGCGGGCTGTCGGGGGGAAGGGGTCACCCCCTGGCCCCAGAGATGCTGCCGCAGACCAGACCCCCTGGCCTGGGGTGAGCGTGACCCACGGTCTGCATCTCCTTCCAGAGCAGACATCGTTCGGGCTTCGTTGTTGCTATCATTGAGCACCTTCTCCTCCTCAGACAACTCAGGGAGAGGAGAGCAGCCAGGGGATGCGTCCTGGCCATGCCCAGGTGGGTCTGGCCTGTGAGCGACGGCGTCTTGAAGGGGATGAGCCTCCACTGGTGTGGGACCAAGTGCTGGTCACAAACCAGTGTGACTGAGAAACACGGAGGGAGAGTCGTCAATCCTGGGCGTTTCTCTCGGTATCGGAGATGAGCTACATTTTACCACTTTTATCTTTCTCTAAGGCAAACAGAACAAACAGGCTTAACGAGGAGGAACTGGTGGATGTTTAATGATGGATGGTCTGTTTTATAGAATCATAGAATCACAGAGTGGTTTGGGTTGGAAGGGAGGGTTAAAGCCCACCCAGTCCAACCCCCCTGCCAGGAGCAGGGACATCTCCAACCAGATCAGGTTGCTCAGAGCCCCGGCCAACCTGGCCTGGAATGTTTCCAGGGATGGGGCATCCGTCACCTCTCTGGGCAACCTGGGCCACTGTTCCACCACTCTCAGTGTAAAAATTTTTTTCCTAATGTCCAGTCTGAATCTACCTCCCTCTATTTTAAAACCATTATGTACGTGCCCATTGCTAATCGACCACTTACACCGACACCTTGGTCGGATGCTCAAGCTGGCGGGATGCTGCAGGGGGTAAGCTCAGGAAAAACTCCCCTGCAGAAGCACGTGCATCAGGGATGAATGCCTACATACAGCCTTACCTTGCAGAGAGAAGACTATGCAAAGGGCTTTCCAAAACCCAAAAAAGCCACCTTGTTCGCCCAGCGACAGGTGTGCAATATGTCTGAGAGTGACCAGAGCCATTGTGGCATGTCTGTGCCACCGTACGTCTCCCTCAGGAAGCAGTTCAGAAGGAGTTTAAGACTGCAAGGTTCCTCCTCAGCACCAGCCATTTCTCCTGACATTTACAGTTACCATTATTGCAATGCTAACTTGCAATAAAATAAATTGTTTAAATCTCATTTCCTTTTGCAATACATGATACATAAACCAAAGGCAAGTAAAATAAATTTGTCTGCAAAGAATAAATTAACTGCTTATTTCAGGAAATATACACTCAGGTATTCTGACAAAAGCATTTTATTGGGGCAATATCCCACAGACAGCGCTTTCGCATGCTGAACAAAAAATGAAAGTGAGCAGGTCATTTTTCTTAGCGGTGGTTTTCTTAGCAGCTGGGTGGATGTTCGCAGATGCTGCGAGCTGGTGGACAGGAGGAGCCAGCTGTGGGGTGACAACAACAAGGACCCGCATCCTCTGAGCCACAACAGCAGCACTGGTTCACTCCCGTGTGAAGCATCCTCTCCCACCGCGACGAGGAGCTGTGCCCCCACGGGCTCTGCAGCAACTCTCACCCACCCAGCATGTGGCTCTGCTCGTGCATTATTTTTCTGTCCTGGCTAACACTGCGGGAAGGTGCAAGAAACAGGGCAAGCATGATCCCGCCTGTCCCTTGAGAAAAGAGAACACAAGAAAATCTGAATAGAATTCTGGGAGAACGGACACTTTGGCACTGCCATGGTCGCTGCTCCATACGGCTTTGACTGTGTTCACCTGGCACTCCTGGCAGAGAAACGGGTGTTAAGGCACGGATACACCCGAGTGCTTTCGGAGGGATTGCCCTGGCCTTGCAGAGCGCAGTCACCTCCCTGCCTGCTGCCCCACGTTCTCCCCGCGGGATGACATCGTGTTGGACCTACACCACGAGAGGCTGTTGCTCTCACACAGTATCCCGTGGTAGCGATCCCGCTAGGCAGGTCCCCTCAGACATCCCTGGTTTGCCGTGGTGATGCATCGCTGCGATGGTGAGCCCAGTCCCAGGTACACAGAGGAGTTACACGCGACATTTTTAGAGTGACAAAGCCAGGAAATTGGCTCTCCCAGCAAGAGGTCAAAGCCGTAGAAAGTCCATCTGAAAGCTGGTGTGGAATGGGAAGGATAAAAAATGTGATACCACTGTCGCAGGCAGAACATGTGGTTCACTCTTTCGCTACACGCCTCGGCCGCTCAGGGTTTTCCTTGGGTCATTCACATACTCAGAGGGGCAATATTGTGTGTATACGTACATATTGCCCAAATAGCGCACCAAGGATTCCCAAGCCAAACCCCAACTTACGCTCACTTCACAGTAAATTCTAAATTTGACAAAGGAGCATGGTGCGCACATTCAGACAACTTTCTCCGTTGCTGCATGTTTGCACGATCGTGTTTGACCTGTTGGTGCTTGCAGTCAGCCACGCTGCTGTTGCTGTGTGTCTCCAGTCACCAGACAATCTATGTCTGTATTTTCCGATCTGACAGAGTCTTCTGATGCAAAAAAGCCAAGGTGAGCAGCACGAAAAAATAATAACCGGGAAACGATTGTTCACTGCTTCTCCCCTCACAAGAACTAGGGGTCACTGAGCAAATAGCCTAATGGTAGGTTTAAAATAAAAACAGAATTTAATTAGTAGAACTTTTCTTCCACATAATGCATAATTAAACACAGAACTGAGAGCCATGGGAGAGTTTGGAAATTAAAAATATAAATATACTCAAAAATAATTACATGTATTCAGGACAAAAAGATTCGTAAACTAATTGCGTTGCATGCAGAAGGTGAAATTTTGCCTCAGCTGAAGCCTACGTTAACATCCAATTTATTTTAATAAGGCTCAAATTTAACACCTAGTACGCAGCGCTGCAGACGTAAGTGTAAGTTAATAAAATGGGACAAAATGATTTTTACTTTCCAGTGTCTATTTGTGTGTTATATGTTTGGCATTAATTAATGAAAACATATTTATGTTTATACAATACTTAATGGGAGAAACTTTATGAGCCCAGAAACATCCTTCGTTAAGTATCATACTCACTCGTATTCAGCCTTTTTTCACCGCATTCCGCTCAGGGAACCGTGTCCTTTACTCAGACCTGGCTTACCGCCTCTCTAAATCTACCTGTAATGCACGACAAGTAACACGACAAGTAACATTTTCCTGCGCCTCTGAATGGATAACAACTGCTCAGCCTGAAAAAGTCATAAGCTGATTTCTCTTTTCCTTTTTGTCCCCCCCGTATTCTCATAGTCCCATATCATCTCTCTTTGGTGCACTTCTCAGGCAACAACGATTACAACTAATACTTTGAGACCCAACACAAAAAAAAAACAAACCAAAATTAAGAGAGCAGAGACCTCACTGGAATAAGGATGCATCGCTGCGAGTGTTTTAATCCCCATGAAAGCTGTCTGGGGTTTATCACTGAAAGCACATCAGAAAATAATGAGCTCGTTTTTTGTTGGTTTGTTTTTCCTTCATGGCGAAGCAGCCAGCAACCAGAAAATGAGCCTCTACTCTTCCTGGGAGAGCAAACGGCCGATTTAGCCATGAAAGGCTCGCTCTGTCAAAGCGGTGTGCCTTTCCCACACCACTGTTCTCCCCTGCCACGCGAGAAGTGATGCGTGCACAACAGGCGATGCGCGTGCAGGTCACCGGGCACGGAGGTGACTTCCAGAAAAAAGGTGCTCCAGCGAGGCTGGCTCTCAGGAGGAAGTCAGGAGGTGACCAAAGGAGAACTTTCCAGCCTTGCTCTCCCTTGACGAGGCTTTGGGAGGCCAACACTGCCCGCAGCAGCACCAGCGCAGCTCGGGTGGAGGTGCCCAACTGAGAGACCCTCCCTCGCAGGCGCGTGCCTCGCCTTCCTTCACCGCAGAGATCACTGGGCATATATGTTCAGGAGGCACGAAATGGCCATTGCTAGCTGGCTTTTCCAACTTTGACAAAATTGTTCGGCCGGCAGCCTCAGCTGCCCAAAGGAGCCGAAGGGCAGCCGTGCCCCCGTGCCGCTTGGCTCCCCAGCGGACCCTCTCCGGCCGCTCGCTGGGTGCAGGGACACAGGGCTGTCCCAGGCCAGCGGCTGCGAGGTCTCCTGGGGCAGAGCTATCGCAGAGGCGTCCATAAACAACGGGCACAAGCTGGAGCAGCTAAAAGCCATTTAAATGTAAGCAACGACCAATGTAATCCCTGGATATTTCTAGGATCCACAACCAGGCTTCTTTTTCTTTTTTTTTTAAAGAAAAAAGTCTCCAGCTGATCTTTAAACCTTTCCCATATTTTCTCCCTCCCGTTCAAGCAAAGCTGGGCTGGTACTTGAGTTTTCTCTCAAGCATGCTGAGTACCATCTGGGGGCCTGCAACAGCGCAGGTCTCTCATCAGCATCTCTCAGAAAGGGCTGGGGGAGGCTCACGGGTGACACTGGGGACTTCCCTGACAGCCACAGCCATGGATCCAGCGGGATGTGGAGGAGACGTAATGACACTGGCTGATGGGGAAATGGCAGGAGTGGAGAGGCACAGCTCCTGGGGAAGACACCCCTGCTAAAGAGTGACTCGCCACAAGCACAGGATAGCAGTCAAGAAAGGCAGGTGAAAGAAAAGCACCATGCATGATTAGGTTAGACTTAACTGTGCCGGTAAAAACTGTACTGGTTCTTTAAATCCATCCTATCAAAACCTATACGTTGCACTTCTCAGTGTCTGACTTAAAGAATTACTGTTTGCTCTGCATTTCGAGGTAATTTAGTAGGGCACACAGGAATATGTGCATGCCAACTATTCACTCACTGTTTTCAGGCAGGTTTTTTTTAAATATATGTGCATTTATATTGTAGTTTATATTGTATCTTAAAAAGGAAAATTGCAGAGATGTATACACTTGAGAATAACATTTGCTTTAGTTCACTGAATACAGCATTTACTTTTGGAGCATCAGGACCGTGGAGTCTCCAAAGTACAAAAAAAATATACTTCGTTCCTGGCATAATCGCTTAATCTCAGGGGATTGTAGGAGATGTTGAAAAAGCAATTGAACAAACCTGCTGAATTTCAGCCCGAGATAGAATTTAGCAGAGAAGCGGATAGTGTCCCTGCCTCAGGTCCCCTCTCCAGGTCCCCTCTTGGAGAAGCCCCCCCAGACCAGGGTGCTCAGCCGGGTCTGCTGTCGCATCTCCCTGAAAGGGGCTGGATGGAGCCTCATCGTGCTCGAGCTGCCCACTGCGAACCCCTTCCCAGGTGAAGGACCCGCAGAAGCAACACCAGGGAAACAGCTGCATTGGGTGTAGGGTGTGCACAGAAAAGTGCTAAAATCAAACGGAGCAGGTTCTCTGCTCCTGCCAGCACGAAGAGGGTGGTTGAGGCTGGAGAAGGGCCCAGAAGAGCAGCAGCAATCAGTGGCCTGCCTACGCCAGTGACAGAGGATGCTTTTAGTCCTGTCCTGGTTCCGGCTAGGACAGGATTAATTCTCACAGGAGCTGGGAGAGGAGCTGGGGCTGGTGGCCCATGGGGGTGGGGACACAGCTGGGATAGGTTACTCATTAGCCCACAGCTGGGACAGCTAATTACCCAAATGAGCCCCAGGGCTGGGCCATCCCAGGGCCATCCTGCTCAGGGGATAAAGTGGGGCTGGGGCTGAGGGGCAGGTTTGGCTGCTGGGGAGGGAGCTGGGCACCAGGATTCCCCCTGAGCTGCTGTGCTGTGAGTTGTGTGTTTACAGATGTTCTGATATTGTTTTCCATCTCCGTTTTTATTTCCTCTGTTGTTCTCTTAAGCTGTTTTTTATCCTAACCCATGAGTTTTCCCTTTCTTTCTTTCCTGATTCTCCTCCTCATCCCACCAGAGTGGGGTGGTGAGGGAAGAGTGAGTGAGCGATGGTGTGGTATTTTAGCTGCTCAGTGGGGCTAAACCACGACAAGTCCCTAAATATATCCCTGTCTTCTCTACCACTGTGTCCCATCCAGATCCAGGAAGTCCAAAAGGGCAGTCCAGAAGACCTCTGTTTGTTCCAGTGAATTTATGAGGCCAGAAAGAACTTTAGTAGCCTAAACCAAAGCTTAGTAAAATAAATAGCCTAGACAAAAATCTGCCCTGGCTCAGTTCCCTGACATTGTCTTCTTTTCATCCAAGTTTCCTGTTGCTCACCGTCCTCCACAGACGAGCTCCAGAGGTGCTTGTCCCAGCTGACACAGAAATATCACTTTTTTCAGTGCGAGCTAACAGGAATGGGAGCACGAAACCCCCGTGACTCCCTGCTCGAGTGCTGGAGCCTGGGAGCCAGAGGTACAGCGTGGGAAATAGCATCATGTGACAGGAGACCTCCATGGCATGTTTTCACCTCTGTTAGCCAGGGACAATCTCTACAAATTACTAAGATGTCTAAGGCTAAAAATAACTGTCCTCCTAATTATCTTTACAGCAGCTAAAACCCAGAAGCATTATCAAGTGTTTTTACTTAATTTACTTGAGAAATACTTTGGTGTTTGATAATTTGTTTATCCAAACAATATTTAATCAGAAAATTGATAACATTTAATGGACTGTGACTTACAGTATGAGATATTTTTTCTAAACCTGATGATGGCATCTTGAACCGAACAGGGATTTTACCTGTTTCTTCTGGTGAGGTATTTAGCTCAGTTCAGGTGATTTGTAGAATAACCGTGCAGGCCATGAGCAAAGATCGGGGTTTGTTTAGCAAAACATGACTGTGTCTTGCTGTGGTTTAAAACCCGGCTATGAGTCCAAGGACAAACAGATCCGTACATGGGGAAAGGCAAGCAAACGATCAGAACGCCGTGGGGTGCCAAACATATAGGCTGTAACATCGACCAGAAGTGAGAAGAGGGGTTTTATCTGCAGGTGGGTGTCTGTGGAGGGGTGGCCAGCCTTCGTGCCCCCGCACAGCAGCATCCCGAGCTCGGGGTGCCTGCTCCTGCTCCAGCTGCTGACAGAAGGTCAATTTTCACCCTTCGCCCCCAGCCACACAGATCAGTGCTGTGCACTGAGTAGATAATTTAAACAATTTTGTTCAATACGCCTGAGAGCGATTTTTAATTTTTTATTCTAAGCTATTGTAAAAAACCTCTGCTTCAGACTGAATAAAAATTATGAATTTTAAATATGTGCCATGCAATTTATCTTTTACTTGTTGAGCTTACAGCAGTGGTCATTTATAAGCAACCACGGTGACACCTTCCATGAAATGCAGAATGAATAGAAAGAAACCTGAAAATAATTCATGTTAAAATAATTGTGTTCTGCTGACTAAGAAACTCCAATTTTCATTTTATCTTCACAGTTGTTAGTTTAAATACACAGCCATCGGTTTATCCGTGCGTGGGAGCGTGAGCAGGCCGAGGTGAGGAAGGATGTGCTGCACCTTCCCCACGTGAGTGTCCCAGAACCCCAGGAGCCTGTCAGCTGCGCATCACCAACCAACGTGGAAAGCTGCAAATGTGAATAAGATCTAAATTTTGTAAATCAGATCTAAATATCTGAAGTTTTTTGCACAGGCAGCGTTAATCTTTGCCTGCAGAGATCGTTGCTCTGCTGAGGTAGCGCCGTGCCTTAATCCACTCCCCTGCTTTACATCCGTGACCTGCGTTTTATTTTAGGGAACGGGTGAAACAAAGAAGTCTCCCCAGTATGCACTGGGTGTGTAACCAGGATATTAAGAAATTAGCAGGCTCTAAAAATATCACTGCGCTCGTTTACCCGCTCCTGAGGAGATAACGCACCGGCGCCAGCACCTCCGGGTCAGCACTGCAGGCAGGCGCGGTGCCCCTGAAGAAATCTGCCTCTCGATTATTTCTCACGGTGTTTGAACAGAAATAGCACAGCTCTCCCTTCGGCTGGGACACCGGGCAGGACA